>WNWU01013428.1:399219-415477 GCA_012654045.1 Ptyas mucosa | reverse complement strand
AGGAAGGAAGGAAGGAAGGAAGGAAGGAAGGAAGGAAGGAAGGAAGGAAGGAAGGAAGGAGATTATAATGAGAGAGTGAGGATCTGAGGTAAATCCTGCCTTAGCACTTGACTGCCAACAGCCCTGCTGCCTTTTGCCATCCCTTGTTCCCCTCTCCTGACCTCTCCTGGTAGTCCCCCATCCTATCACTGAGGTTGCTTTGGTTACAAAGCCAGGTCTCCTCATAAGGAGAGGGAGTAGGCCTCCCTCTGACCCACATACTTTGCCCTCCCACACACACAAGCAACCTGGCCAAGGAGAGCGAGCACAGCAACAATGGGAGCTGGCCACGGCCATGATGGCTCCCGAAGTCAACCATAATCCTGATTGAAATTGAGTTTGACATCCCTGGACTAACAGATGACCTGAGTGCTACATGTGTTGCTCTCAAACTTACAAAGTATGAGCCAAGGTTAGAAAAATTATCAGCGTGCATACAACAGTAAAAATCATATTAATCAAAAGCATCCCAAATGCAAACATTAACCTTTCAATAAAAAGTAGTTTGATTCATTGAAATCTCTTGTTATTGTGGGTTTTTTCAGAGAAAAGATGTTAATCACGTATGAGTTATTTTTTCTAAACTAAAACTTCATTATTCAGGTTAAATTGCCATGTTGGCACTTTGTGATAAATAAGTGGGTTTTGGGTTGCAGTTTGGGCACTTGGTCTCTAAAAGGTTTGCCATCACTGCTATAGGCAATGCATATATACAATGCAAATTGGTCAAGCCAAGTAGTATGTATATTATTTATTAAACAAATTTCTATTTTTCCACAATAAAATAAGGCTCCCCGCAGCTTACATAAAATATTTTTAAAAAATTTAAATCATTCCCAGAATAAACTTTGCAATAAAACTGAAAAAACCATGATAAAATATGAATAAAAACAAATTAAAGATGGCATTATAAAAATAAAGGGTCTTTAAAACAATTCTGCTTAATAATTTCTAAAACATCCCAAAGAAGGGAGTTAGTCTGATCACTACAAGAAGTCTTATTGCTTCAACAACATAAATCTTCCAGAAATCTGAGTTTATAACAGTTTAACTTAACCGGTCAATTCAGAAATGATTGGAGTAGATGTTTTGAAGATATCCAGGCATCAAGACATAATGTTTACCTAAGGGATTCCCTTCTTTCCAAGAATCACTATTCAATTTAATCCACCAGTATGCCTCATTCTAAAGAGTTATTGTAGATTTGCATAAGTCACAAAAAGTTCTATTAAATAGAAACAAAAAATCTTTTTTATAAATGCAAATCAAAATATGGCACGATAGTGCAGTTAATGAGTTTTTATTGATGACTTCCCATGAGAAATTGGAGGGCAGAAGAGCTCTGGATGATCATTAACCCCGAATTCTTATTAGCATAGAGCAACAGAATTTCAACAGTGCAATTATTTGACTGCTTTGAAATATTTGGTTCTAATTTCTGCCAACATTCAGTTATTTTACTTGCTTCAAAGGCAACCAGGCCTACAGAGAAAATTTTGGGATGGTGATAGCCTGACCCCAGTTTCAAAAAAAATTCAGTATTTTGGAAATCCTAATTTTAAAAAGGCAGTGAAAAGAGGGTGACGGGTTCGTGGATGCCTGAACAGAAAAAGAAAAAAAGTTTCAGATCTGTAGAATTTTTAAAGATTTTGAATAATAGCAAAGAAAATTTAGGTTGCCAAAAAAGTCTTTAAATCCATTCCAGTTGAAATATTTGTTGATTTCTCAGTTTGGATCTGATATATTGGCAGGCTCTGAAATTTTTAAACTACTTCACACACTTGAAAAGATTTCACTTGAAAAAAAATCTCAATCTGAAGCTCAGTTATATAAACAACTGAAGAGGAAGTGTAAAATTAATGTTGATAACAAGAATTTTAAAATAAAAAATGGAATATCTTATTTCATCTATCAGTACTTTTGTGGCTAAAGGATATCAAATATGTTTTCGATCTTCAGATGTAATTAACCCATAAAAATCATATTTACCGGATGACCTATATATTATAGGTCATATATAGAACAGAACAGAACAGAACAGACCTTGGAAGTCTTCCAGTCCAACCCTATATGTATGTATGGATGGATGGATGGATGGATGTATCTGTATATATATAATCTACAGAGACTACATTATACAGGCATGCAATGGGAAATACTGATATTAAAACTTGGGAGTCATCTTTTTATAGCATTTTTATTCTGTGGAAGTGAAACATTAATATTGAAGCCCTGCAAAAATTAACCATTTAATCGCATTTTATTATTACAATTTTTACTTGCCCTAACATCATGCAACTTTCTTGTCCTGTAATTTTTACCTTTAAATTATTTTCTGTGTGGAACTTGGCACAAGATCGAAGTTGAGTCATCCAGTACTGTCTCTCCTTTGTATCACCAGCTAGAAATAAACACACATGAAATAATCTGTAACATAATTTAAAAGCATATTAAAAGCAATTTGTTGCTTTGAAAATGTCCCATGTTCTCAAATGCCCTGTGTTAAAATTAAGGTATTCTGATGAATGAAAATTGATTTGTCTATCTTGCTTTTAAATATGAGGTATATAAATTAATCCCAATATATCAAAATATTTACTTACAATTTAAATACATATTGATAAATCAAGAAGTCTATCTTCCTGTAAGCAAACATGCCCCACAATATGAAATGTACAATTCAGGGAATTCTATAAGATATTCTTCTTGTAGTTGACTAATTTAATTAAATCAATAGACTTTCAATAACTTTTTCAGCCTTGAAAGTTTTAATTCTAAACAATTTTTACAATACAATACAAATATAAATCTTATGCCATTGTACTAATTTACATGTGAACGTTAATAGGAGAAATGCAGAGCCTTACTTTAATTTTAGCAAAAGTGTTTATCACAATTAACATAGTTGGAGGATCATTAAGGGAACTACACCCTAAAGAATACTATACCTCTCAGTTTATACATTTCTCCATTAGCAGAATATACCACCAACATGTTTGGAGCTTCATCACTAAGAGAAACTATAGCCCCAGCTAAAGATAAGATTCCTCGAGGCTTCTGGTTTTTACTCTGCTCATTTACAAAGTATTGTAGAATTCCAGTCTCAAAGTCCAATATAAAATACCTGTTAATTAAAGAAAATAAAGATACATAAGTTACTTTTCTATGGAGAATTTATTTTGAAATTCAGAAAAATAACAAGCTAAAACCAATACATGTAATAAATGTAGACATTTCATATATATTGTTGACAAATTAAAATTTGCCATTGTTCAGTAAGAAAGTTAAGGCTGAAAAATAAAATATTATTGAAATACCTAGAAAGGGCGAAGTCATCTTGAGGTTACTCACTGGAATGATTTAATATCTAAAATACAAGGTACTGTTTTAAGATTAAAGTACTGTACAATTGATAGATCGTGGCCTCTATCTCTTGAAATTAAAGGGACACAAGACTATTCAAACAGAAAATACTGTAAATTAAAACTCTAAACCATTGCATTGAAAACTCAAAGGTGTCACATATACAGGTAGTCCTCGACTTACAATAGTTCATTTAGTAACTGTTCAAAGTTATGGCACTGAATGAAGTGACTTATAACTGTTTTACACACTTACGACAACTGCAACATCCCCATGGTTGCATGATCAAAATTCAAATGTTTGGCAACTGGTTTATATTTACGACGGTTGCAGTGTCCTGGGGTCATGTGATCAGCTTTTGCAACCTTCTGACAAGCAAAGTCAATGGGGAAGCCAGATTCACTTAATAACCATGTTATTAATTTAACAAACGCAATGATTCACCTAACAACTATGGCAAGAAAAGTCATAAAATGGAGCAAAGTCACTTAACAATTGTTTCACTTAGCAACATAAATTTTGGGCTCAGTTGTGGTCATAACTCGATGACTACTTGTATTACATTGAGTTTACAATACTTTTTGATACAGGCAAATTTTCAGAAACTAAAAGTTAACTTGCAACTTCAGCCAAATCACTCATTTTTGTGCTGATGAGATCTGCCACACAAATGTAATGAAAATTTCATTATCACAAATGAGCTTACCTATTTCTTCAAACATTTTAATCTCTCAGAATTCCAATTCAAACAAATAATTGAATAGTTTGCAGCTGTTGTAGTTAGTTTCCACTGAAATTAGCTGGTTATAATTAACTTGCCTTGATTTTTATGAAGGCAAGGTATAACTTGTTTTAGTATGTGCTCTTTTTAAATTTTCACTTCACTACTGTTTCAAAACCAAAATATTAAACACAATTTCAAGTGGGAAAAGATTTTGGTTCCTCTTTTTATAGTGATCCTCATTTTTACACATTTTCTTGAAAATAAATTAAATGAATCAAATATGAAGTATACTGAAATGTGACCTTAGCAACACAGCTTTATTATGAAAAAAAAATCAGCATTTTACCTTATGCCTTATTCAACAAATACAAGCTGTAAGAGCAGATCCTGGCACACCAAAACTGGAAAGGATAATTGTATCCATTATTAAAAAAATTAAATATGAGAATCAGGATGACTTAATCAAATTGAAAAACTGCCACTGCTTATAATAAAATCTTTAACTTTTCTAAACAGCAAATTAGGGTTATATAATTGCATTTTTCTTCATCCAAGTATAAGCATTATACCACTTATTGCTACTCAAAAAGATACACCAGAAATTAAATATTTCGATTTATTCTCAATTTGATGTCTTTCTAAAGACTAATCAAGTCCCAATGTTTTCCTCTTAAGTTGCTGAGAGTTTCAGAGATCAACAAATGGTAACCCAAAGGTAACCCAAAGGTGATTTGGACTTTCTTTTCTTTGAAGACGTTTTGCTTCTCATCCAAGAAGCTTCTTCAGCTCTGACAGGATAATGGGGAATGGAAGGATTTATATTCCTGGAGACAGCTGGTAATTTTTCCATTTGCCTCCTGAAAAAGCACCTTTGGGACAACCATGACCTGGAAGACTGAGAATCTCTACAGACTTTTAACAAATGGCAACATACCCACATACAAAAATCACATGATTTTCACTCATATGATAAGTATCAAAATATTTCTCTATCCAGGAAGTATTCATATTCAAATATCCACATTCACATCAGTGGGGGGTTGCTACCGGTTCGCCCCGGATCGGGAAAACTGGTAGCTGCGGCGGCAGGAGGCTCTGCCCACCCGCCCGGACATCTCTGCGCATGCGCAGAAGCTTCTGCACATAAGTATCATGCATGTGCGTGAGCGCGCCAGCGCACCAACCAGTAGCAACCAAAATTAAAACCCACTACTGATTCACATGTTCTCAAAGGCCAGAGGAAAGTAGTAGCTTGGAGAGGCATCTGGCAAATACACAGCTTCCTTCTGTCTCCTGGAACTTCCTGCCCTGTCACCCTCAGTCCTGCCCCCAAATCTTCTAACTTTGCTCCCAGGCCCTGCTCTACTGTCTTTGGGCCTAGCTTTGCAGCACCTCTACCCTACAACCTCTACAATTTCCAGCTCCCTTAATAGACAAGAAATACGCCTGTACAAGTCATTTAAAATTTTCAACCCCATTTGGGATTCCTCCAAAGAATTGCAAGAACTGCAGGGGTTTGGGAACCCCTGCTCCAAAGCATTCCAGTTTACCTTTAGTCTATGAATCTGCAAGTTTATAAATCACAGTAAATCAAAACCTATCCATGGAATGCATGTGTGTACATTTATTAAGGTTTTGTTTTGTTTGTGATAGGAATAAGTGAATGGTCTTCAAAATATAAAATTGAAAGAAAAATTTAAAATTGAATCTGCGGTCTAGTGGAAACTTATTGAGTGGAGAAACAAGCCTGTCAAGAAAATGCAATAGATAGGAGTAAGGAAATCGTAGTATAAAGAAGGCAGGATGTAAGATAGACATGTAGGCAAAAATTAGCTGGGTCTTCAGAGTGGGGAAAGAAAGAATACAAGCTGTAAAAACAGCTGCGAGAGGAAATGGCTAGCCAGAGAAAGATAACTAAATGGGATAATAGGAAAGGCAAACCAAACTAAAAAACAGGGAAGAACCTATTGTTAGGTGCCATAAAATATCCCCAGAACTCAGAACTGAGCATCCTTAATAACTGATTAATATTATCTGACACACCTTGCATAAATTATCTCCTAATGTTAATATATATATGATGTATGATTTAGTACGTAGCAGGAAATATGTAGGAGGTGGTCAGAAAAAATGTAACATAGTACCTCAGCCAATGGGGAATGAGAAGGGATATGGTGGCCGGGACAGGGTTGTATAAAGCAAGTAATGTTTTGGGTTGGAACTTTAGAGAGAACCAAGTTTTGATAAGCTTCTCTCCCCATTTGTTGCAATAAAAAAACCAAAAAGCCTTCACTGTGTCTTGGCTGATTATTGGTCAGGCAAGATTGCCTCCGGTCATGAAGGAAAGTAGCCAGGAATATATAACATATTGAACAAATGGGTTTGTCTTTTTTATTGGCTAAGCTATTATGATTTGTTCTTGGTTTACACCACTGTAAATCTTCCTTTCACCACTCAGCCTGCTCCACCCTACTAAGACAGGAATGATGCAGCAGCTATTGCCTTCATTATTTATTGCAGTAAGTTCTTTTTTTCTGAACTTGGTGCTTTGGATCTAGCATATTACAGTATGTCCAAGTCCGGGCTATCTTTTTAAGAAAACTGATAAATAAAGGCAATAAAAGATTGATCTATAAGTATAACCAAAAATTAAAAATAAATCAAACAGGCAAACAATGCAATTTATCTCGATGGTTAGAATCTATTCCAAGGATTGTAAAATAACCAGTGTATTTCTGGTTTTTTAAAAAGGGATTGGGAAGGCAAAAAATTTGATTATTTTTTGTTCCAGCCACCGTGACAGAAAATGATTATTAAAAAGATAATACCCATACACAGGAATGATTTCTGATGAAAATGAGATTCCTTTTTGAAGGAATCAATAGAGTTTGTAGATACAAGTGATCAAATATATACTATATACTGTGTTTCTCCGAAAACATGACCCACCCCAATAATAAACCCAACCCTAATTTTTGGGAGGTGGGCCTAATAGTCCGCCTATCCCGAAAATAAGCCCAGGGGGATGGGCGTGGCCAGCATGAGTGGCGGCATGGGCGCAGGGGGGGCAACTGGCCGGCTGCAGCCCGCTAGTCCCTTGGGACAGCGCAAATACCAGTTTTGCCCTTCTCTTTCTGGGCGCAACGCTTCTGCTTGTTGGGCCGCAAGGCAAGAGACAGTGGGACAAAGGGGATGGTGCACTGGGATCGCCTCTGCCTCCTCCATGCCTCTGCCCCTGCTGCTGGTGCTACCACACAAGCCTCCCACAAGAAAAAAGGGAAAAAGCAAAGTGGCTGGCTGAGCAGCTGCCGGCTTCGGGAAGTGGCCCAACAGGTAGAAGCACCACGCCCAGAAAGAGATGGGCGAAAGTCATTCTGCGCTGAAGCAGAGGCCTGGGGGAGGCAGAGGCAATCCGAACACACTGCCAACTTCGTCCCATTGTCTCTCAGCTTGTCTGCGGCTGCGCCAAAGAAACACCAGCACAGGGCATCTAGATCCCCTGCCTTCCCCATGCCTCTGCCTGTGCTGGGAGAGAAAGAGGGAGGGAGGGGGAGAGAGAGAGAGAGAGAGAGAGAGAGAGAGATCTGATCCAACCTCTGAGAGTTATACCAGAGCTGGCAACAATGTGCTCTCTCTCTTTCTCTCTCTTACTCACTCTCTCTCTCTCACACACACACACACAAACACAAAAACAGAGGTCTTTCAACACCCCCATACTCCCCAGGGCAGCCACATCCCTTCACTAATCTGCTTTCCAGCTCCGTTCTCTACTGTGCTTGCAGGGCAAGAAAAGTAGTCTGTGGGACTACAGTTTAAAAAAAAATAGTTCACATCTTCCAACTTCTCACAAAAAAAACAAAAGATCTCACGAAGTTGGAAGCTAAAAAAAAATACAGTAGTTCAGACCTTCCAACTTCATGAGATTTTTTTTTTCGTGAGAAGTTGGAGGTCTGAACTATTTTTTTTAAACCGTAGTGCCACAAATTACTTTTCTTGCCCTGCACGCACAGTGGAGAATGGAGCTGGAAAGCAGGTTAGTGAAGGGATGTGGCTGCCCTGGGGGGTGGAGTGGGGGTGAGGGTTTGGCATGGGTGGCCTGGATGAAAGGCCTTCAGGTAAGCTAATGTGGGGTGCATGGGGCAGCTCCGCACCCTCTGCCTTGCTTTGTCCTCCACCACCACCCCACCGCCTCGCTTCCCACATATCGCTTTGCAATATGCAGCCTCTCACAGTAACGAGAATTGCAGCACAACTGCTTCCCACAGTCTTCCAGAATTACCTGCAATTCTTGTTACTGTGAAAGGCTGCACATTGCTTCTGGGAGGGGGAGGCTTTGTCCCCTTACCCGATTTCCCTCTGCTGTTTCTCTTTCTCTCTCTCTCTCTCTGTCTCTCACACACAGAGAAAAACATTTGATTGCTTGAACTGCCACACACTTTTTGCCCAGCTCACTTCCCCCACCTCATACTGGTACATGGTGAATGGATCGCTCCTTTCAGCTGCAAAGAAGCAGCCCTGAGGTCAGGCGAGACGCGTCACTCGCTCTTTTCTGCCGTGAAACAAGCGACCAGCAGCCAGGCAAGGCGTATGGAGGGAAAATTAATACACCCCTGAAAAAGAAGGCCTAGCCGTTTTTTCGGGGGTCAAAAGAAAATAAGACCCTGTCGTATATTCGAAGAAACACAGAATTTGGACATTCAAAAGTGTTTCATAAAGTCTTTTTCATGGCAAATTCAACAATTTTTTAAAAATTTATTTATATGCCGCCCTTCTCCGGAGACTCAGGGTGGCTTACAATGCCTTCATACTTTTGTATATTTGTATACAAAGTCAGCTTATTGTCCCCACAACTGGGTCCTCATTTTACCTACCTTTGATAATGATGGGAAAAGATTCTTTTGTGGATGAAATAAACCTAATATTACTTTACCTAATTGTGTATAATCTTTTAACCAGAATTTGCTTAAAAGCCTCTTTTAAAGTCTATACTGCAACTGATGGCCTTTCCAATTCAGATCCTCATCAGAAAATCATCAGGGTTACTATGTCCTTATAAAAGGACAAACTCAATAATACAGAAAGCTTTCTTCCAATATTTTTTTAAGTGATCCATAATAATCAGTACAAGCACCAAATTACATCCTAAACAAAAGTTATATAATGTTGTCTCTACAAGGTCATGACTGCCAAATCTATGTATATTATTCGTTACTTGTATTAACTTTGTCTCTTAAAATAAAATATGCATGACTAGACCTGCAGTTGGAAACAGAAATCCAATGGATTTGTGTTATTCAATGACAGGTATGTTACCATCTCAAAATTATTATAGAGCTAGTAGAAAAGCTTTTCCTCTGTATATTTGGCCTTTTTTATAGTTTGCTATGCAATAAAAATTAAGCTTAATTTTTAAAGAAAAAAAGCCTAACTAATTTGCTACTTATTAAATAAAGTAAATACACAAATGGTTTAAAAAAGAATGTGAGCTGAGGGAATTATTAAACATTTTTGGAACTAACCATTCTGTTAAAGACCAGAAATCTATTCATGTTAATATCATGCAACATTTTAAACTCAGTTCCACACTAAAAGATTGGATTGGTAATATATTTTTCCCTCATACCTTTGGCGTTCATTTTTTATTTTAGCAATATTCTACTACAGCAAGATTTACTTAAATTATCAGGTTTATATGCACATTTACCTGTAATATATGATTCTGGGTGATTTACAATATTAATATAAAAATATATTAAAAACATAAAACCCATAGCAACCAGGAAATCAACATTCAACATAATCACAAAAAAGGAATCACACATCTGGGGCCCAAGGCTGGAGCCCATTTCTTGGGAAAGGCCAGAAGGAATGGGGCAAGCCTGATCTTGGGAGGGATGATATTCTAAAGGGCAAGGGTAATGACAGAAAAGGCGCGTTGGTCTTACCCAAGACACACCTTCTCGTTGGGTGGAGACAGCAGCCAGGCATGGGTTGTACTCGTCTGTTCAGATGAAGGACTGAGTCTGTCAAAATTGTTAAGTCCCGCCCCTGTTGCTAGGGGCTTCCAGCTTTTGGCGAAGATGAAGAAACAGACTCGACGTATCGGAACAAAATAGAGAAAGTTAGCACGATGACCAGACTGACCATGGGTGGGGCTGGCTGCTGTCTCCACCCAACGAGAAGGTGCGTCTCAGGTAAGACCAACACCCCTTCTCCATAGTGGTGGAGACAGCAGCCAGGCATGGGACATACCAAAGCTTACTGTCCCTAACTACAGGAGGCCCCAGTCTGGTCAGAAGACTCCCTGTCAGTATGAACCCCTATGGCCAAATGCCGCTTCAGCTAAGGCAAATTTGTCCAGTTTATAGTGTTTTATAAAAGGCGAAGGGGAAGTCCAAGTCGCCGCCCTGCAGATCTCAAGTAAGGATGCTTGTGTGGCCCACGCTGCCAATGTGGTCGCACTGCATGTAGAATGTGCTGTCAGATGAGCTGGCCTCGGCAATGAACGTAGCTCATAGGCCTTGGCGATCGTCAGCCGAATCCATCTGCCAATGGTAGAAGGAGTCACCCTGCAACCTAAAGAGACTGGGATAAAAGAGACAAACAACGACTCTGTCTTTCGTAAGTCAGCAGTTCTCTTAAGGTATATCCAAAGAGCCCTCCAAATGTCCAAAGTATGCCAACAGTGTTCTAAGGGATGAGCAGGGTGAGGGAAGAAATTGGACAGGATCAGTTTCTGCATCTGATGAAAGGGCGTATAAACCTTAGGCACGAAGGTGGGATCAAGACAAAGGACCACACGATCAGGATGGAAAACGCAAAGGTCACTTCACACAGAAAGGGCAGCAATCTCCGAAATCCGCCTGGCTGAGGTAATTGCCACCAAAAAGGCGACTTTGCATTACAAAAGGCAAAGGCTGGTAGTCCGTAAGGGCTCGTACAGGGCTCCAGTAAGAGATTTCAGTACAATAGACAGATCCCAGTTGTGGTACCTGTGCACCACAGGGGGCATAAATTAGTGGTGTCCTTCAGAAACCGCCGTATAGTATGATACTGCAATAAGGAAGTAAGGAAGCCATAAGCCAGAACAGAGGAGAGAGCCGTCATGTGCCTTCGAATGGTGTTAGGAGATAGCCCACTATCATGTCTGTCCTGGAGGAATTTCAGGATCTGGGCTATCGAGGGCTGGAGAGGGGAAACACCCACATGGTCACACCAATTACAAAATGCCTGCCAAGTGGCAGAATAAATACATTCTGTGGAAGGCCGCCGAGAGGCCTGGATAGTCTGGATGACCCTGGAGGAGAAGCTGTCCCCACTCAGAGCGCACCACTCAAGCACCAGGCGGTCAGTTGGAGCCACTGTGGGTCCAGGTGGACCAACACCCCCTGGCTGAGTGAAGCCATGCCCTGAGGGATCCTCCATAGTAGGGCCACCGACAATGTCTTGAGGTCGGCAAACCAAGCCCTCTGGGGCCAATGAGGCGTGAGGAGAATGACCTCCACCCACTTCTCCAGAATCTTTCGCACCACTTTGGGAAGGAGTTGTAGAGGGGGAAAGGCATAAAGGAGCCCCTTTGGCCACGGGCTGCAGAAAGTGTTAACCCCCTCCGCTCATGGAGCTGGAAAGCAGGCATAAAAGTGGGGGAGCTGTGCATTCTCTGGGATAGCAAACAAATCCACCTCCAAGACGCCAAAATGGTCCATCAGGTCCTGGAAGAGGGATGGGTGCAGGCACCACTCTGCGTGGTCGATGACTGTCTGGCTGAGCCAGTCCGCCTGCACATTGGACACCCCAGAGATGTGCTCCGCTGTCAAGGAGTGCAACTGCCGCTCCGCCCAGAGGCATAGTTTGGAGGCTTCCAACATCAGACCCATGCCCTGGTGCACCCTTGGCAATTTATATGCGCTTTTGTGGCCACATTGTATGTAAGCACCAGAACATCTTTGTCAGAGACCAACGTCTGAAAGTGCAGGAGGGCCAAGTAGACTGGCAGCTCCAGCTAATTGAGATTTCGTTGCAGGTTGTGGCCCAACCATCGGCCTTGAGCAATCTGAGTCTGGAGATGCGCTCCCCAACCAAAGAGGCTGGCGTCCGTCGTCAGCACCAGACAGTGAGGTTTGTGGAACAGCCATCCTTTGGATATGGCCGGAGACCTCCACCAGTTGAGAGATCTGCAGACGCTGGGGGGAACCTGGACCCTGGCAGGAGAATTACTTTTGCCTGCCTTCTGAAAAGGCAAAAGAAACCATTGAAGGTCTCTTGCATGAAGGCATGCCCACGGGGTGATATGAATGGCCGAAACCATGTTGCCTAGGAGCGTTGACAGCAACACCAAGGCAACCTTACATTCATTCTGAATCTTACCAGCTAGCTCTCTCAGGCTGGCCTGCCGCTCCTGAGACAAATATACCTTGTCTTCCAAGGAATCAGTCACAGCCCCAAGATGGAGAATCAGGTCAAAGAGGTCAGGTGACTTTTCTCCATGTTAATGGAAAAACCATGTTCCTTAAGACAACGAATAGTTACGTGGAGATCCTCGATGGAAAGGTGCCTCGAAGAGGACTGGATTAAAATATCATTCAAGTAACATTGGACATGGACAGGTTTGGGCTTAAGGTGGGCCGCCAAGGCGGTTAGCACCTTAGTAAAGGTGCGGGGTGCAGAAGAAATCCCAAAAGGTAATTCACGGTACTGATAGTGAGTACCGGCATAACAAAATCTAAGGAATCTACGGTGGGGAGGAAAGATTGGAATATGCAAATATGCTTCAATAAGATCAATAGAGGTGAGGAAGTTGCCCTTCTGACGCCAGCCAGAATAGATTGTAACGACTGCATTTTGAACAATGTATATACGATGTATCGGTTGAGCCGTTTAAGGTCAGGAATAGGTCTCTACCCACCCGAAGGCTTAGGAAGCTTCTGGATAGCTCTAATGTCCAGAAGATGTTGCACGGCCAAATCCATGAGGACCTTCTTGTTCCTATCCTTGGAGACAGGGCAGCAGATAAAGAATCTCAGGGGAGTGGAGAAGAATTCCAGGGATAGACCAGATCTTACCGTATCCCTGACCCAGGTGTCCGATGTAAGAATGTCCCATCAGTTGGCAAAGAGAGCTAGCCTGCCGCCAATGGGAAGATCGGACATACAGTTAACAGTGGCGTCGGAGTGAACGACTTCCTCCCCCTCAAAAGGGTCATTTACCTGGGAAATTTCTACTGCAGGATGGCCTGTCCTGTTGTCCCTTTGTCTACACCCAAAGGCATCCTAGAAGCAAAAGTGCCCCGCACCTTACTCAGATCCTCGATATTGAGGCCTGCGGTAAGGAGAATATTGGAGATCACTCCTCCATTGAGCGCTTGGCAGGATCTTGTGCTTGTCTTTCATTTCAACTCACAGCGGCTCCAAGTCTGGCCCAAATAATTTGGCCCCTGTAAATGGGGCAGAAGCCAGATGCCATTTGTGGTGGGCGTCAGCCGGCCAGTGTTGCAGCCAAAGCAAGCAATGCATCGCCACTGCAGAGGCTAAAGATTTGGAAGTGAAGTGAACAGAATTCAGTGTCGCGTCCACCGAAAACTGGACTGCTGCGATGATTTTATTCAAATCTTGCTGCAGCCAGACGTCCTCTGCTGCAGCTTATCCCTGAGTTGGTGAAGCCAAAGCAAAGTGGCCCAGTTAAAAAATGACACAGTAGTGGCCGAGTGAATTGTCCAAGCTGCCCCTTGGTGGACCCGTTGGAGAGACTTGTCAGAACAATGTTCCTCAGGTCGTAAGCCATCCTTAGACTCTCCTGGAATAGTGGAGTTGGCAGCAATGCCACAATTGGGGCGTCCACTGAGGGAACTTGGAGCAACAACACCAATTCCGGGGCCATGTTGAAAAAATGGCGATCAGTCAATGAAGGGAGTGGTGCAGAACCAGGAGCTACCCATTGTCACTGTACAACATTAAGAAACTGGGGAGGCATGAGTACAATGTCCACTGTCCTGTTTGGTTCTGAGAAAAGAGCATCAGAACGCTCCCGAGAAGCTTGAGGCTCATCTCCAGCTGAGGAAGACCCCAGATGCGTGGTGTTGGTAGCTTTAAACAATAAAGATTTGAATATTGCCAGCAAAAAAAGACAGGTAAATGCCGGTGGTTCTGGCAATAATCCCTCATCATCAGATAGATCCTGCTCCTTTCAGTCGGCTTCCTCTCCAAGCGAGGGATGGCTGTCTTGTGAGGGAACTAGGGATCCCGGATCCTGAAAGGAGTGAAGGTCTTCCAGGCAAGGGTCAAGGTGGGAACCTGACACCACGGATAGAGCCGGAGAATCCTGGCCTGACTGAAAGAAGCCAGCAGAAAGCTGGCTTGTTAGAATGGCTCTAACAATGATGTCCTGAAAATTGTCAGGCAAGGGAAATCCTTTATTTACAGTAGGTGCCAAGCTAGCGGCTGCGGGAGAAGCCTGGGTAGATGTTGCTGCTGGAGATAACCAATAGCCCTCTGTTCTGCCCCAGCTACGGGTCCCAAGAAGTGTAGCACACACACACAGCTCCAAAAACTCTGTTTAATACAAACAGACCCCTTTCAAAATGCAGGCTTTAACCACAAATGTCCTTATCAGCCTGCTATGAATTACAGAGATTAAGCAAAGAGTTGGCAATCAGCCCAGAAACCAAGTTATAACAAAAAACTCACTCTCAAAATGCTCTGTGTAGGACCAAACGTTGTTTCTAGCAACATTTGCTATCTGTCTGCGAACTTAAATAGGCTAAGGGAGTGGCCAATTAACCCCAAGCCTTACTCTCGAGGAGACATCCTCCTGAGTAGTCACTCCTGCCTTTTGCAAGCCCTGCGTGCTTGAGCATTGAGAAAAGGCTCCTCCACTTCACTCTCTTCACTTGAAGGAGCCTCTGGAGGTTCTGAAGGCCCTGGCTGAGTCTCTGCCTCTGGCACCACATCCTCTTCAGCCTCCTTGCTGTCCGACTCAAGCGCTGGCTGCACAGGCTGCTGGCGTGACACCACACCAGCCTCCTCGTCGTTGGGATCAGCCACAATCCACGCAGGCTGCTGGCGGGCCACAACACCCAAATAGGTGATGATAGGCTGAACAGGCCAAAGCCCTGATACCAGGGAGCCACCAGAGGCTCAACCAGTCAGGAAATCCACTCTTGCAGTACTCACAGTTATGCAGAAATCAATAACAATAATTAAAAATAGTCCAGAAATGATGAAATTGGAGAAAGCAGCTAGGAAAAGGAAGAGTTGGTTCAATACATCCATCCAGTCTGAAGGACTGAGTCAAAAGCTGGAAGCCCCTAGCAACAGGCGGGACTTAACAACTTTGACAGACTCAGTCCTTCATCTGAACAGACGAGTACAACCAGTGGTGGGTTGGTCCCGGTTTGCACCAGTCCTATAGAACCGGTAGTAAAACCGGCGGGAGGCTCTGCCCACCGCCCCCAACGTCATCAAAATGCTTCTGCGCATGCACAGAAGCTTCTGCGCTTGTGCAGAAGAGCATGCCCGGCCCTGCTGCAAACCGGTAGTAAAGGTAAGTAGAACCCACCCCTGAGTACAACCCATGCCTGGCTGCTGTCTCTACCACTATGGAGAAAGCTCTTTCTAGGCCTGCCAGTCAACACTCCTTGACAGACAAGACTTAAGAGTATGTTCCTCCTGCCTGACTATAGGCAAGGCAATCCTTCGTTAACAACCATTTGTTCAGCAGTGCCCAAAGCTATGGTCATTACAGCTCCAGTCACCTGATGAAAATTCAGACATTAGCAGTCAGCCCATACTTATAATTGCAAAGGGACTTCAACTCCCCCAAATCTACTCTTATACTCTCAGGAAACTCCAACAGCACAGAGAAAAGCAGTAGCTGTGCCCCATAAAGGGACAAACACCCATGAAACACCGACCCAACCTTGTTTGAGGGTTGGGCTAATTTAGAGCAGCATGCCCCACTCCCAGCAAACCCGGGATGGAAAGGCAAGAAGCAGGCATTAAAGTTGCTATAATCTGAGCCTTTCCCCATGCATGACGATGGCAACAGAATCATCTCCACCAGTACCTTTCTTTTTTTTTTTATTGAAAAGTTTTACAAATTATACAAAACATTTTCTCCCATACCGACCCCTCTCCC
>WNWU01013428.1:378995-396218 GCA_012654045.1 Ptyas mucosa | reverse complement strand
CGAGTCAATAAGTTTTCCCAGTTTTTTGTGGTAAAATTGGGGGCCTCGGCTTATGTTCGGGTCGGCTTATACTCGAGTATATACGGTAACTGCAAGCTATAAGTGCAAAATTAAAAATCAAGGACAATTCAGAATCAGGTTCTCTTTCTATCAGTTCTATCCACCTCATCGCGCTCCCCCCCTCAAATATCTTTCATAAAGCTAAATGAGAAGCTAAATGAAGTAAAAAATTCTAAGAATTGTCTTTGATTTAATAGTATCACCTAAATCTGTAGAAAATCCTGTCTGGCTGGGACAACCAACATTTTCAATTCTTTCTCCTATAAATCCCTAACGTTTCGCTTAGGAACTATTCGAAGTTACAAAACGTTTAACAAAAGTGGCTTACGACCAGTCCTTACACAACTGTCACAGTGTCCCCATAATCACCTGATCAAAATTTGGGCACTTGGCAACTCTCTTGGCCTGAGGAAGATGGACAATATAGAAAGGTGAAATAAATAAACAAACGTTGCAGCATCTCAGGGTCACGGTATCATCTTTTACAAGCTTCCAAGCTGGCTTCCAACAACCAACAAATCAATAGGGGATTTGCTTAATGACCATATGACTCACTTAACAACCATTGCAAAAAAATTGGGCCCAATTCACTTACCGTATTTTTCAGAGTATAAGACGCACCGGAGTATAAGATGCACCTTAGTTTTTGGGGAGGATAATAAGAAAAAAGCTGATTGGCGGTGGATTGGCCTATACTCCCAATCAACTGTTCCCAGAAGTGAATTTTAACAACAGGTTTGTTAACCTCTGTAAGCTCTGTGCCTTGCTTTTTTTTCCAGCTTCTGAAAGCCTCTAAAACAGAGCTTCAGAGCTTTTTTTTCTGAAGTTTCATTTCTGAGGCTTTTTTCAGCCTCTGAAAGCTCCGTTTGAGAGGCTGGGAGGGGCTACATTCGGAGTATAAGACGCACCCAGATTTTCACTCTCTTTTTGGGGGGGGGGGAAGGTGCGTCTTATACTCCGAAAAATACTGTAATGACTATCTCACTTAGTAAAGGAAGTTCCAGTCCCAGCTACAGTTGTAAGTTAAGGACTACCTGTTATGATGAAAATAGTGAACAGCAGCAGAGCCAGGGTTTCAGTTGGGAAATCTAAACCCACAAAGCACCTGAAGCAAGGAATAATGGATGGAAACTGATCAAGAAGAAATTCAACCTAGAAATAAGGAACAATTTTCTCACAGTGAGAACAATCAAGCAATGGAACAGCTTGCCTTCAGAAGTTGTGAGAGCTTCACCACTGGAAGCTTTCAAGAAGAGACTGGATTGCCATCTTGCCACTATGCTTGGGGGTTGGACTAGATAACCTACAAGATCCCATCCATCTCTGTTATTCTGTTACTATTATATTATTATTATTATTATTATTATTATTATTATTACCCTAAAAATCCCTTACATATACCAAAGTTGTTGCATGAACAATTAAATAACAGAAGGCAAAGGTGAAATAACTTAAGAACTTAAATTCTACAAACCAGAAAGTTTATTTCTATGCACTATTCTGGATTAAAAATGTAATTACATTCATGAATGCTTATTATGTTAAATGAATATGATTGTTAGGATAAGGTCTGCTTCTCTTGTTTGCTGTGTATTAGATATGAGCCTATTGTAAATTGGCCTCTTCTAATTAATTTAATGCCTTAATACCTAAATAGCTCACAATTCATAACCTAAGAGTGCTTGAATGGGAAATAAGCTGCAAATACCAAAAGTAAAGCCAAGAATCTCTGGAATCAAAATCTGAGATAAAGAGTTAATAAATAGATTTTCTAAACAGATTTCACAGCCTCTCAAAGATATGCAATAAACCTTTCAATGAAAAATAGGTTTCTTTGTCTATAGCTATATTGTTTGCACCTGACTTTCCAAAAAAGAATTCCATCCACATGATAGCTACATTATTCCAAGATCATCCACAATGTGATATGTTACCCCTCAAGCTCACAACAGTTATTTCATCTGGTGGTGGTATTTGTTTCTTCTGGATTGTTCACTTCTGTTACGTGGATTGGATATTTTTGAAAACAGATGTAGAATGGATTTTATCTTTAAAGCCCATGTCAAGACTGTATAGATTGATAAGTAGAGTTTATTAAGACTTCATTTGCTGGGACCGGATAAAATGTAAAATTTATGATGGAAAAACTGAGGGCCAAGAATTTCACAGGGTTTTGGATTCTAAAGGTACTTAAACCATATGGTAATTGAAACATCACAGATATGAGGGCACAAACCACTTACCAATTGCAAAGAGTGTAACAAAATGCACTTCAAACCAAAGCTCAAACTGAAAACATCAGCCAGCAAAACATCTTACTTCACCAAAAATAGTGCACTGACACTATATAGTGAGATAAGAAGCTGGAACCACCAGCCCACCATATTTCAGAAATGTATAGGAAGCTAGGAGAGACTCACAGAACATTTTATAGGATGTATATAAAATTTACAGGGCGTGCAACTTGGGTGTCCTTTTGGATTCACGGCTGGGGTTGGAGGAGCATATAACAGCCATGACCAGGGGGGCATTTGCCCAGGTTTGCCTGGTGCACCAGTATTTGGACCGTGATGCCCTATGCACAGTCACTCATGCGTTAGTCACCTCCCAGATTGAGTACTGCAATGCTCTCTACCTGGGGCTGCCCTTGAAGACCACTTGGAGGCTTCAACTGGTGCAGAATGTGGCTGCGCGGGTTGTAATGGGAGGATCCCGATACTCCCATGTTACACCTCTCCTGCGCGATTTGCATTGGTTGCCAGTTGCCCTCCGGGTGAGATTTAAGATGCTGGTGTTAACCTATAAAGCCCTTCATGGCTTAGGCCCAGGATAACTGTCGGACCACCTGCAACCAGCATCGACTTCCCATCGCCCAGTGCGTTCCCACAGAGAGGGCCTACTCAGGGTGCCATCGGCTAGACAATGTCAGCTGGCGACCCCCAGGGGTAGAGCCTTCTCTGTTGCCGCGCCCATCCTTTGGAATCAATTTCCCTTGGCCCGGTTGGCCCCCGACCTTCGTACCTTCCGCTGGGAGCTGGCTGTTTAAACGCCCTAGCCAGGACTGATAGAGTTTACTGTTTTAAATTGGTTTTTAGTCTGTTTTAGTCTGTTTTAAATTGTATTTATTGGGATTGTTTTGTTTGATGTTAGCCAACCTGAGTCCCTTGGAGAGAGGGCAGCATATAAATCCAATAAATAAGAAGAAGAAGAAGAAGAAGAAGAAGAAGAAGAAGAAGAAGAAGAAGAAGAAGAAGAAGAAGAAGAAGAAGAAGAGGAGGTAGTAGTAGTATATGGCATATACGTTGCTCATGCTCTGCTAGTACATTTTATTTTATTACTGACAAAAATAAAACTGGAATTACAGATGGAATTAATAGAAGGAATATATATAAAAATTCCAAATAAATGTCAATCTCAATTCCATGAACTTATGTATCCCCTATTCAAGCTATATGTTTTATTTTCCATTGATTTCTGGGAGGTTTTTTTTTCAACAGCAAGAGGCAGAGCAGGATTTCCTGGTCTTCCTCTTGAACAACCAATGTCACAAGGTCCCTAATAGTCAGTAGCCTAGATGTTGTCAACCAGGGACCACATTACTTTTGATCAAAGAAAAACTCATGCTGTGCTGGCATTACTAAATAATTAACACAAAAGCAGCAAAGGTAAATACTAAGTGATTTTAGAATGACTTCATTATAACTTGAAAACATGGCAAAAGGAACCTAAATAGCATACAGAAGTTTTAAAGCCTTTCCCAACAAGAGCCTTCCAGATAAAGGCTACATCTCTCCCAACCCCATCCCAGCAAATGTAAGAGCTGTAGCAGGATCCAATCTGGGTCTGTCACTGGCACCAGAGGTTACGGGTTCCAACACAAGTCCAAAGCTCAGAAGACAAAACCTCCGGTCCAATGACCGACCCAGATTGGACCCATTGTCCTGGGACACATATATTCGCCTTCATTCATGATAAGAGCTGTAATTCAACTATATCTGAATACCAAAAGTGGAAGATCTTTTTAAAGAGTTCACCGGAGATTCTCCCCTATACCATTCTTTAAAAGCAAACATAAATCTCTTCTGTAATAATTGGCAAATGTGCTACACCAGGAAGCTAGAATACCAGTCCATACCTATGTCTAAACTTCAGTTCAGATTCTGGTGCCAAACTTAGTATTAACTATTCATAAGTTTTCTAATATGGATTTATGCCAGATATTATTCTAGATATGAAGCCAATGCAATGATTAGCCTATTCAATATCAGCCTCAGGAAATTCAACTGTGTGTTAGCATTCCAAGTAATGCACCCATAGAAAGCAGAACTCTGAGGCAGATGCCTCAAAGAACAATTTATTGGATACGTCATACCGGCACAACTGGTGAAAACCGATTCTGAAAGTTCCCATGGTTTTCACCGAATTAAAAAGTGAAAGTTCCCTCAAGTCATCAGTCACATTGTCCAATTGGCCAGTTGCTTGGTTACTCCACTCCTCCTCTTCCCAGCACCTGTTGGAATGTCCTTGGGTTGCCACAGGAAAACTTTTTGTTTTGACTACAAACTCCCTCTATCTATTCTCCCTATTTATTTACTTCCAAATAAATATACTGTACACAGCCTTAATAACAATATCTAAATACATTATTTCACAGCTCATCTTTTGTGAGTTATTAAATAAATTGACTATCAAAATATTCCAAAACTATCAAATTTATTATGTTTCAAACAAAGAAAGTATTTATCTTTATCCATGAAAACATTTTTCATACCCCAAAAATCCATTGAAATAAGAAAGTTGCAAGACTTGATCACCCACATGACTAAACTGGGAATAAATATAAAGATTTAACATATTTTTTGGAATATAAGACACACTTTTTCCCCCCTAAAAGAGGGTGAAAATTTGGGTGCGTCTTATACACCAAATGTAGCCCCACCACTGGCCCCCACCCTTTGGCCTCTGCCTCCCAGCAATTTATCTCCTTGTAGCAAACAGCAATCAGCCCATTTCAGCTTTAGCACAGCCTGCTTAGCACAAGTAGTTGATTGTCGGTTAGATCAGCCTCCCGACCCTCAGCTCTTTCAGGCTGCAGGGATTGCCATTGCCTATTGCCATGCGGTCCTCCGCTGTTTGCTGCAAGGAGGCAGATTTTTTTTTCTTGTGCTAATCAGGCTGTGCTGAAAACGAAAATGAAACTAAAGCAGGCTGTTTGCCATTTGCTCCAAGGAGGAAAATCCTGGGAGGCAGAGGCAGATTTTTTTCTTGTTTTCCTCCCCAAAAAGGTAGGTGTGTTTTATAATCCAGAGCGTTTTATACTCTGAAAAATATGGTATATTATCAACTAAGTGAAGAAAAGCAAACGTCTATGTCAATATTTACTCTATACTCCATACTGCTGTTGATCATATAAACTGGTAGATAGATTAGGACAGTCTAATCAATTTCTGAGATTTACACGGAACAATTGTACGAGCCTGTGGGTTTTTTTTCATTTATATTTTACATTGTTTGAGTTTGTATGAGTTCTTGCCAACCTTTCTTCATGGATAAATCCAGAAGAAATTATATAAACTCTCATTCTTTTTCATATAAACACAATTAATATCTTCGCCTTTCTTTGATACGTTTTTCATTATTATTATTATTAGATGAGGAATTAAAAGTATATATTTGAATATTAAAAATTATCAGAATACTATCACTAACTGCTAGTAAGGTAAATATGTCACATTATCTCTATTTATGAAGTACAACACACCTTCTTATAATAGTAATTTCAGAGAATACAATAATTATTTTCCTGAAAGAAGTTCTACCATGTGCCTTTTTCCAGTATCAGGGGGCTTATGAGTTTTCCCAGAAAACAGGAAAGTTTGTTCTTCAGAAGTTACTGGAAGGGGCAAATCTCCATCCCATGCAACCCAAATGATCTTTTTGCCTTTAAATTGAAAGCCCTACACAGTTTTGGTGATTAATTAATGAAAAACTGCTGCCCTAAGAAGTTTGCTCTTTAAGAACTCCCTGATAGTTTATAAATCACATGTTCTTCAATCAAGTTGCACTCCTGAGGACTATACTAGTACATCAATTTGGTTTATTTGGTAGCAGTATGGAAGTGGTTTATCATTGCCATCTTGCAGATATTTTTTTACTTTCCAATCCAGTCTACCACCATGGAATTCCCCAGTGGTTGCCCATCTAAGTAGTAAATCTTGACTTTCCTTAGTTTCCAGTCCAGAGTGTGTCTGTTAATCTGTGACTCTAACTGAATATGTGGATGGCCTTGGGGAAGGAGGCAAAGATATGCTGCCTAGGAAACAATCAGAGAAGAGAGGCAGGAGCCCCTGGTAGCTCAACAGTCAGAGAAAGAAACTTAAAAAAGACCATCCCTAATAGATCGAGCAGTTAAAAGTGGCAGCCAGGAAGTCTGTACTTCCAGACCTGTAACATTATTTTAATGTAATCTTTCAATAAAAATTAGTACAGTGTTTTCCTGAAAATTAGATCATGTCTTATATTTTTTTGAAGCCTGAAATAAGTGCTTGGCCTTATTGCCATGTGCTAAAAAGACCAATTGGGCTTATTATCGGGGTTGTCTTAATTGGGAGGAACAGGGTATTTATTTATTTATTTACTTACTTACTTATTCAATTTATATAGAAATGCCCCCCCCCTTCATCTCAACAAATGACTCTGCCCAGCTAGTTCATTTAGTGATGTCTCCTAGTTAGTTTACCTGAGAAGGCGGATAGCCACTTGCTGTAGAAAAATGAAAATATTGAATACAGCAAGGACAAGTCGGTCAACAGCTCCATAAAACCAACAAACAGACATACCTAAATCCATCCTACTAAAATCAATACAATCTAAAAATGCCTATTGAAGGAATATGCTACAATTGTGACTTTAAAAAGCACAACCCCCATAAATTTTTTAAAGGATATCAAGTTGCTAATTTTTTCTCTGTAACAAGAATGGATAATATTTCTGGAATTGAAGATTGAAATTCAGTTTCAGAAGTTTCAGAAGAACCACAGAAGATTATTTGGTGATGACACAGCATCATCAGGTCTTTGGATGGCGGAAAGCTAAGATAGGAATGAAAGCAGAAAGTACAGAAATCCTTAATTTATGACCACAATCAGGACCATAATTTCAGTCACTAAGAAATGTTATCCTTAAGCAAGTTATCAGGTGATCATACCTGATTTTACAGCCTTTTTACCATGGCCACTAAGAGCATCCAGCTTCTCTCACTAGAAGCTGGCTGGGAAGATCACAAATCACAATTACACAACTGCATGAACCATTATAAAGCAAGCCAACTGTCAAGCTTCCAAACTGTGATCATGTAATTGTGAAGAGGGGTGTGTGTGACAGTTTAACTTTGAGAATATTTCGTAAGTATTTTTCCAGTACTATAATAAGTTTGAACCAGGGCTGAAATCTACTTACCTTCCTTACTGATTTGGAAGTGCGCGTGCTGTGCATGCACTTGCTTCACAAATGCACACATGTATCACATGCTCGTGCAGACTTTCTGTGCATGCGCAAAACCTTGTGCACATGCGCAAAAGGTAAAAAACATATTACTTCCTGGTTAAAACCAGCAAGTAATGACAGCTAGGCGGGTGGGTGGAGCTTTGCTCTGCCATCGCTACCGGATCGCCGAACCAACGGCCAAGATCGCTATTGGACCGGGCAATCCAGTCCAATCTGCGAGCATTTCACCCCTGGTTTGAACTGTTATTAAATGAATAATCATAAGTCAAGGACTACCTGGGAGACAAATCACTTCTATCACCTTTCACCACAGCAAAGATATGGCGGTTCTTTTGGGCTATGTGGTCTGAGGTACCTGTTACATGCTGCAGTTTTTATGAGGTATGCTGTTTTAGTTAACCATTCAGGCATACGGGTTCTGTATCTGGAGTGCCTATTTTTATTTTATATTTTTCTTTACAGTTAGCCATCCAGTCATATAAATCATTTCATAAATAAATTAAAATGTTTTATGATGTTTATATGAATCAGCTGTGAAATCATGCAGTTGTAAATAAATAAATATGCAAATAAATAAACAATCTCTCTGTCTCTCCCTTCCTCCTTGCAAGTATCCCACGAGAATCTGGTCAGCCACCACTAGAAAAATAATCTTTCCCTTTATTACACAAGCTATGTTTAACAATTAATGAACTGAATACTGTAATATTTTTACTAAATATTCAGAAGGCTGTGCTGTAGAAATTTATTTATTTATTTATTTATTTATTCAACTTGTATGCCCCCTTTCTCCGAAGACTCAAGGCGGCTTACAATGCATTTAAAAACCATATATAAAAACATTAAAAATTAAAACATTAAAAACAATTAAAACCCATTCACACCATTCATGGCCGGATCTCGCCAGAGTGCAACAGCAAGATCAACAGCCCCAGGCCTGCCGGAAAAGCCAGGTCTTCACCACTTTTCGGAAGGCCAATAGGGTGGGGATGGTCCGGATCTCAGGAGTTAACTGGTTCCAGAGAAATTATATAAGAATTTGAGTTTCTTTTTCCTAGTTAAGGAAGCGGAAAGTGTTGAAAGGGTGTGTATTCACCACATTCGACAACTGAGTAACTCACTGAATCAGTGGCTTGCTCAAAGTAGCAAGATTAAAGATGAAATACTGTTTTTTTCTCTCAGTATAAATTTTCCAATATGTATTCTAAATTTTCTCATCTCCTTAAAGCTAACATTTTGACTTTTTTGCAAAACTTCACAGATATCTTTGGACTCTATTATGTATACGTGGCATACATTCCCTCCAGTGGTGAATCAAAACAACCTAAATCAATAAACCACATTAGCATCTACAGAATTTTCTAAGTCGTTTTCTATTTTAGCTCACTTGTCTCAAATCAGGCTTAGAGCTAGAGGACTGGAAGTAGCCAAGGTGACACCAATTTTTCAAAGGAAAACTGAAGAGATTTTAAAACTGAAGGTTCATCGGTTTAACATTTCTTCTAGAAATATTAGTAGAAACAGTAATCAGAGAAAAATAACTAGTTACTTAAAGGAACATTAATAGTTACTATTATTAATAGCTACTATATAGGTCTAGGAGCAAAAAAACCCTCCCTCAGGAGTGGAAGCTTGCAAGGTGACTTTGGGCCAGTCACTCTTTCTCTTACCTAGCAAATTTATTGTGGATATCAAGTACAAATAAATAACACATTTTTAAAAATAGAAGGAAGGAGCACTTTGTACACCATCTTGAGTTCCTACATAAAAGTCTGGATGTCTTCAAACTGATCAATCAAATGTCAAATGCACTGCAATTTAAGTAAATATGCAATAGTTATTGAGGCACATGAGCACCACTTTAAATTTACTTAAACTGAAGCAGCCATGGCAAAAAACCAAAATGTTAGACTAATGTAAGGGCTGGTCCTGATCCAGCAGAACTGTTCTTATCTTCTTATAAATACCAGAAGAAAACATTCAGAGAAAACAGAATGATATGAATACAGAAGGGTCCTACGTTCTGTTGCTACAGGGCCAAGAGTTGCTTGCAAAAAGCCTCCACAGTCAGCTGTAGTAAAACATTTTTGCATAACTTTCTTCCAAAACCAGCTCTTTAACTTAGTACTAGAATCATACCATGACAGATAGTCATCAATTTATGATCACAATTATGCCCAAAATTTATGTTTTTAAGTGAGAAATTTGTTAAGTGAATTTTGCCCCATTGTACAACTTGTCTTGCTTCATTTGTTAAGTGAATCACTGCAGCTATTAAATTAGTAACATGTTGTTAAATAAGTGAATTTGGTTTCCCCATTGATTTTGCTTGTCAGAAGGTCGTAAAAGGTGATCACTGCAACCGTCATAATTATGAATCAGTTATCAAGCATCCAAATGTAAAATCACATGACCATGGAGATGTATAACGGTCGTAAGTGTGAAAAATGGCCATAAATCACTTTTTTCAGTATGGTTGTAACTTTGAACAGTCACTAAATGAACTGTTGTAAGTCAAAAACTACCCCATTTCCCCAAAAATATGACATCCTCTGATAATAAGCCCAATCAGGCTTTTGAGTGCATGGCAAAGGCCAAGTGCTTATTTCAGGGTTCAAAAAAATATAAGACAGGGTCTTATTTTCAGGGAAACACGGTACTTGTAATACCAAGAAAGCACAAATGTGTAATTTTTGTTAGATAAATGATTAAACTAACAGTAAAAATATATAGATATTTGAACATAAAAAAGTTGCTGTGGATTTTACTTCATTATTGCTTACTGACTGTAGGGGATAGTGCTTTTCTCCATTTCAAAGCTATTGAGCCCGTGGTGCCTGAAGACATTTCCACAGTCATATAGCCAGCATGTTGTCATGGAGCACTGTTACCTTCCCACCAAAGTGGTGCCTATTTATCTACCTCCATTTGACTGCTTTTGAACTGCTAGGTTGGCAGGAGCTGGGACGAGGATGGACCTCACCACATTGTGTGGCACTCGAGTCTGAAACCTAGCTTGCCGACTTTCCAACCAACAAGTCCAGTATCTTAACTGCTGAGTCACTGTGCCACCCTCTATTTGAACATAGGGCAATGTTTATCTAGAACCAAGTATGCCACTTTCATGAGAATGCCTAATCTCAACCATTAATGTACTTCATAAACAATTTAAGAGGAGAAATTTAGAGAACATGGCATAAAGATAGTCCTCAAGTTATGATGGCAATTGGGCAAGTAGGCAGTTACCAGGACAATGCTAGCAGACCCCGTTGCTGTCATAACCCCAGAATTGTGTGGATCATTAAACAGGAAAAGGTAATCCCATATAAAGAGCAAACAGGGATGAGGGCTGACAGGCACTAGAAAAGGTGGGTAGGCTAGTAAAGGCAATGGATGGATGCTGGGAAATATAGGTGGCAGCAGGGTTCCTCAAAATATAAAGATCCCTGGGATCTCATATTTTATAATAGGGTTTTTCAGAAGGGAGTTGGAATGATTTATGGAAATGATTTGCAAGCTACCCTATTGACCTTGAGAGAGAAGGTTGTAGTGATCATATTGACATGGCTTGCTGTCACATTGCAATCTCAAACTGGGTGCCCAAGGACAAGCATCACAATCAGGTGACTTCAAAGACACTGTGACACTGCTATTTTGCAGGTTAATTGCAAGTCCCCTTAATTCAAAGCAATCATCAAATGAATGGTTATAAGTCAATGACTACCTGTATTTGATTTGCACAAAGCTTCTGAAATGGTTCCATATACAGATAATCCTAGAATTACGACAGTTTGAAGTTATGCGATAACTGCCCCCTTCAAACATTTGCAAGCCAATCGGATGGTGAGAGCAAAAAAAATTCCATATTCAAGACAATTTAAAGAGAGGCAGCAACTGCAGCATAAAGAAGAAGGGGGTCCTGTGGCATCCTAAATAACATCAAATTACAGCATAAACTTTCATGGAGTACTATACAGTCTGTGCCTTCAGGTGAATGTTTATATTTAACATAGTAGAGCTGAATTCCTCTGGAGTTAATAGTAAATAGTGAGATAACCATTCATTATGGTTATCTGGTGAAGCTCAAGCCTCAATATCTTTGTTGACTTTATGAATCAGAAACAGAGATAATGCCACAGAACAAAAAATATTTAACAGGTATTTTAAAATTACATGAGAATTAATAGAAACCAAGTTGAAAGAAACTAGTTTATTTAAAGTTAGAGCATGTAGTAGTGCTATCAGAATGAGAAGGCTGGGGAGAAGTCATGTAAAATCAGAATTATCATCACTGCCTCTCTTCCCCACAATGTTCTATAGGTAGTTCTCGACTTACAATCATTCATTTAGTGACTGCTCAAAGTTACACCGGCCCTGAAAAAAGTGACTTACAAATGATCTTTGCCCTCAGACTTGGTAGCATCCCCAAGGTAACATTAAAATTTAGGCGCTTGAGCAACTGGCATGTATTTATGATAGTTGCAGGGTCTTGGGGTCATGTGATCACCATTTGTGATTTTCCCAGTTAGCTTCTGGCAAGTATAGTCAATAGGAGAAGCTAGATTCACTTAACAACTGCAGTGATTACTTAATAATTGCAGTGATTTATTTAACAACCTTGGCAAAAAAGAGTCATAAAATCAACCATGACTCACTTAACTGCTTATTTAACAATGGAAATTCTGGTTCTAATTTTGCTTGTAAGTCCAGGATTCCCTCTATAGATAGTCCTCGACTTACAACCACAACTGAACCCCAAGTTTCCCTTGCTAATTGAAACATTTGTTAAGTGAGTTTTGTCCTATTTTATCACCTTTCTTACCACAGTTAAGCGAATCACTGCAGTTGTTAAGTTAGTAACACAGTTGTTAAGTGAATCTTGCTTCCCCATTGACTTTGCTTGTCAGAAGGTCATAAAAGGGGATCATATGCAACTGTCACTGCAACTGGGTCACTGCAACTGTCATAAATATGAGCCATAAATATGAGCCATTCTGATTTTGGGACCATGAGGATTCTGTAGTATGAAAAATGGTCATAAGACACTTTTTTCAGTGCCATTGTAACTTCAAACAGTCAGTAAACAAACTTGTAGGTCAAGGACTATCTGTAGTTCTTTCCTCCTACTTAAAGAAAATTTTTAAATACCTGCTGTTTCTTTCCTATGTGCTGCTTCCTAACAGGCATGTACATTATTTTGTTTGTAAACAGAAAGAAAAACAATCCACTATTTAGATATACATATCACTACAGACCTTTACATAAGGAATAACCTGACTCATCATTCTGTACCTGACAGTTTCCTGAACTTTTAACAATGTTTGCAGATTGCTTAGTAAACAGTCTGCTACAGAAAAGGAACCCATTTGTTTCCTTCCTGCATAACAATTAGGAAGCAGGGAAATGGAAAACATAGGACTTGCTTTGGAATAATTCTTCCTAGATATTTTAGGGCAAATCCATATAAAATCAGAGTGCAGATTCTGTGAAACACTTTTGTTTAATAGCATTAAGATGAAACCAATTATAAAATCTCAAAACCCTTACTAAGAAAATAATACCAATGGCGTAAAGAAGAGAATCTGACTGTTCCTGTACCTAATTAAGTTTTATGAAAAAAGGCCCTTGATCTTCCCACTAGCTGTGACATCATGCAACAGAACTGATAACAAATTTTATTAGGCCAGGAAGACAATGGGGTCTGGTCTTGGATCCTCTTCCTAAAATCTATCTCTATCCAATTTATTTATGGACCAAGTTCATTAAAGGGCATATTGATGTACTATATGTCTCCATCAATTTACTAATTGATCAGTTAATAAAATATGTATCTTTTCTCCATTGTATTATCAGAAAAACAAAACTTCAGCTATAACAAGTTAAAAAAAATCATCTACCAGCAATTTGTAATATGAAGATGTAACAGACAATTGTTGCACTCAGGCATAATTCCTCCACAATCAGAATGATTTTGCCGATGCTATTCCACTTGTAAAAAATCAATTCTATTCAACTCTGTATATTATACATATAAGAGAATATTTCTTTATTTTACTTTATTTAGTAAATATTTTAAAAAGGCAAGATTTTAGATATCAATTAAGTTTTGTTTCTCAATACACAAATCACATGATTTTTATTTCAGTTCCTTCTATTTCACCTTCCAAGAAATTGGTGGAGTTTGTAACATCAACAATCATAAAGGTGTTATTTGCAGAAAAAAATACACACATTATATATAAATAAATAAAATAAAATAAAAATTATTTCCAATCCAACTTGTCACCAAATCTTCCATCTCTTATGATCTGCCAAAATGGCAATACTTCATCATTTTAAAGCAATTATTATTCAAAAATTATAAAATAAAATGTAGAAAATTAAATTAGAATAGTAAACGGTTAGCACTTCTGTGATTTTCTGTACTGATTTAAAGTCTAGATGAAACAATATTTATTGAAAGTACTAGAATATGTTTTCTGTCAATGCCTTATTCAAGCAGATACAGCTAAAATGAGAATGAAACAGTATTTTTTACCAGTGGTTATATGAGCAGTCTCACATTTTTGTAATCTGTCAACTTGTCAGTTTTATATTCCAGGATCATTTTTTTAAAAGTCAGAATTCACTTTGTCTAGTTTGTCTGTATTAGCCATGTGGAATATCCATACTATCTTCTCCCCAGTTAACTTATTGAGCAAACTAGGTAGATGTATCTCCCAGCAGATGAATAGCTTTTAATTAACCAAAATACCAAATGATTGAATCATTGATTATTCAATGACTGAATAATCATCTAGTGGTTGGTACTTCAAACTTCTTTTCCCTTAACTTTCCTTCCAAACACATTACTACAGTATTTCACTATTTTGATTTATCTTCATTATGGTGTTGTCCAACTGCACATTCCTCATTTTTGTCTAATTTTTTAAAAAGCCAATAGGAAAATCTATACTATAGCCTTTAGACCTTCAGTATATACTCCTAAGCAGCCAGCTATTTACCTGACCAATTTACTCATTTTTGGCATACTGTGTCCATTGCAGGAAAATTCACAAATGGCAGCCACTAGCTTTTTGGATTTTCAAAGGCCTTAATACCACATTAAAAATTAAAGTTAAGCCTGTACCAGGCAATGTCAGAAAGCATGTCTCCAGCAGTTAGATGGACACAGCCAACTTAAAAACCAAGAAGACATCAAACAATAGGCTTCAGAAACACAAGCAGTGGGGGGGGGGGGGAATACAATAGGCAGGAGAAAGTTTTTAGTGAAACTTTTTGTGGAAGTACCAACTTTGACATCTTAAAAGCAATCAGAAATCTGAGGTGCTGCTAATTTCCACAGCATCAGCTGAAGAAGGAACTTCAGAGAGAGAGAAAAGATACTTTAAAAAGGTCCTATGAAGACGAATGGGAAAAGTGAGAGATTATATGCTGGGTTCCATAAACTTTAGGAAGAGCATCAATCTAAAAAAAAAGTATTTGTAAGAGTGGAAGAAAGAGAAATAAATTATCGTCGGCGCCACATCTTAGCCAGTCCGCTGGGTTCGAGAAACTGGAGGCAGAATGGGGAGTGGGGAGTTTAGTCTGAATTCTTTCCCTTAACAGTGAAGACCGAGGGTTCTTTTCACCACCGTGCAAACTACCTTCTCTTCTTAGTACCTGCTTTGCCAACCTTGGATGAGGTTGGTGTATTTGCTCAAGGTCCCCTCCAGAACTGCCTCCGTTCTCCTACCAGCCGCCAGTCCCCCCGGGGCACCGCCGCCGCAGCCTCCTCCTGGACTGGCCGCAGCTGAACTGGGGCTGCTGCTGCTTCCTCCATCCGGCCTCGCGGCCGGCGCTGCGGCCACAGCTCCTGCTTGCCGGCCCGAGAGCCCCCGACTGGTGGAAGTGGAAGGCGAGGAGCCCCCCGACGTGGGGCGACTGCTACTCCGGCTGCTACTGTTACTGCCTCCGCCGCTGCTATTGGCTGTAGCCACGGCCGCTGACACGTTGTCCCCTGGGCTTTGCGCCGCTGTGGCTACCTTCTCCATGGAGTTCGCGGGAAGGCTCTGAGGTAGCCCGGCCCTCGCTTAGATTGTAGCTGCTGCCGGCAGGTTGGGAAATATCCGAGTCATTTCGCTAAGAAAAAGGGAGAGGAAGGACTGAGCTATCCCCGCGGGCGCCACCTACTCAAGGGCTTTTTGCGCCCACAAAGCGGAGGCGGCGCCGGCGCTTTGTGTCCAGTGGCGTGGAGAAATCCGCCCCGCCCGCGATTCTCCCTCGAGGCCGCCCTCTTCCTCCAGTCCTAGTTGTGAATCTCTAGTTGAGGCCCGGCAGGAAGGCCGACCGCGAGCGATTCTCAGTGCTACGAAATTTTGGGAGGAGACAAGATACATTCGCGCCTCGCTCTTACTGCCAGCGCCGGCTGCCTCTGCTCCGACGAATACGCTTTTTGGAAGACTAGCCCAAGGAGCGTTCAGCCAGAATAACTTTTGCACCAGAGTTCCGGAGTTGAAGGCGTGTGGACCAGCCACCGCGGTGAATGTCAGGCTGGTTGATTTTATAATTTGTCTTAAGCCGAAGGCTATAAACCATGCTGAATAGGCAATTCCGCTCAATGTGAATTAGACTGTCCTTGAATGGCATTTGGCAGAAGAGGCCCCGGCGGAGACCTGGCTGACCAGTGTATCCCACCTTCTGCCCCATCGTGGGAAAAGAGCTATCAATGGTAGCAGATAAAACTTGCATATGCAGATTTTTAAAGCGTGCGCCTTGGCAGATGGAGTAGGAACTAATCTTTTGATTATTTATGCCACATGATATCCATAATTTTTCAAGATTAAGTCCCAAGAAAAACTGTTCTAATTATTCAGTAGAGCAGGCTTTTCCAATCTGGGTCCATCTGAATTTCTGATTTGTAAATTGCATCATGGTTTGCTGCTTGAAATGTTAAAACTTTGTGATACTATGTGGGACCTTATTGTTCCATTTCAGGCTAAAACTTTAATCCAATCTTGATTTTTAAAAAGTAAAAAGTCCATCAGAAAGAATTGGATAGGAACATGTTTCTATTAAAGACTAATTTTTCCCTTCAGATTTTTAAACAAAGTCTTTCCATTTCTGAAATTTTATATAATTTTTGAAATTTACTGAACCAATTTTCTAACTTCACATAAAACTCTAAACCACAAAATGAACACTAAACTGAATTAGACTCCTAATACCACTGTTCCATCCATGAAGCAAGTTTAAAAATTAATCAAACTTATTGTATGAATACAGCCAACAATATGGCTAATATTGGGGAACATCATTTATAGTAATAGAACAGTACAATACCCAAAACTTTAGTTTCACATTTGATGCTTTTATACCACAGCTGCTGTCTGCCTACCAACTCAGGATCATATCAGACATCTGTTTGGTTCAAAATACTTTGATAATTAAATTAGATGCACAGAAAACATGTAAAACTTTCCTTTCCCTGATGTACCGTATATACTCAAGTATAAGCCGACTTGAATATAAGCCGAGGCCCCCAATTTTACCACAAAAACTGGGAAAACTCATTGACTCGAGTATAAGCCGGGGGTGGGAAATGCAGCGGCTACTGGTAAATTTCAAAATAAAAAAAGACTGGTCAAAAGTGCGAAGACCTGTCAGAAATCACTTTTT
>WNWU01013428.1:321293-378595 GCA_012654045.1 Ptyas mucosa | reverse complement strand
CTGGCTGCTCAGAAGCTGCCCCACTGCTGCCAGGAGTTTAGGTGCCTTGGCTTCAGATCCCTCCCTCTCTCACACACACACACACACACACACAGAGAGAGAGAGAGAGAGAGAGAGAGAGAGAGAGAGAGAGACTGGAGAGCTCTCTTGCTTGCTCGCTTGCTCTCCAAGTACCCCATGCACAGCCCATTTGAGGAAAGGGCACGGACAGCTGGGCGCGTTTGGCTGCAGAAGGAGGTGCAGCGCAAAGGAGTTGTTTTGTTCAAGGTGGTACTTCAGGAGGGCAGGCGGGCGTCTGCAGCTGACAACTATAATGAACATGTCCACCTGCACTCCCGAAGCACCACCGTGGTGAACAAAACAACCCCATTGCTATGGATGCATAGCTTATTGGGGCTAAGCAGGGAAGCCGCTGCTTGAGTTGGGGGGGGTTGTAAGCTGCTAGCTCCTTCCCCGCAGCCCTGCCATGCTTGCCTACCTTCCATGTGGACTTCTGCTTGCCTGCCTTCGCAAGCTGACCACCGGGACGCCAGGAAGGCAATATGGAAGGCAGGCAAGCATGGCAGGGCTGCGGGCCATGGATCGGTTCGAGGGCGTGGCCAGCCAGCCATTGCTCCCGGTTCAGCGAACTAGCCTCAATCTCCACTACCTACTCGCCCGAGCCGGTCCGAACCAGGAGCATTTCACACCTTCCTCAGCCACTTGTTTTGCACTCTTTGTTGATCATTGATATTGGAAAATGAAGTTACCCACAGCAGTGAAAGGTTAGGTTGCTGAGCATTTAGGTTCAGAGGCAGAAGTTGAGAGGTTGCTAGAATCTTGGGGGTGGGGAGATATGATTGGTTTCTTGGTGACCCTATGGTCTGGTTGCCACTACTAAATATCAGGTTGGTATTTAATAAAATTCTTATCCATGACATAATTATGAATGAGGCAGCCATTTTAGCATGTATGACCAAAGCCTGGGTGTGTTCAGAGATATGAATATAAGACCCTGTTGTTGAAATGGGCTCTAAGGAGCAAGTAAGTTTTGTGCTGCTGTACTTCGTCATTGGATTAGCAGTTGAGTCTCCACACCGATAACTCTTGGGAATCTTTAAATTGTACATGGGTAGCATAGAATCTTGGAGTAGCTCATTCGTTCATAACCCCCTGGTAATCATGTGCCTGATCATTAAGAACCTGACACATACCAGGATTGCACACTAGATCTGGTTTTTGTTTCAGGGCAATTGCAGCATGATCTGGTAGTGGAGGATATTACCATCAATTCTTTGCCATGGTGTAAACTCTCTCATCACTTTTGGGCTTAGTATTGCTGCCTCATTCTGCAGGGAGGTAGGGCTCTTAGATTGGTTCACCTTAGGCTCCTAAGATACCTTGGAGTTTCCCTAAGGTTCTACTGGGCAGTTGAACCAAGACATTAGTTGTGACCTGGAATGGGCATATAAAGAGGACCTTAGATTGAATTTTTTCTATATGGCTTTCACTTTGTGACAATCATGATTCTCTGATGGATTCCAAAAGATGAAGCACCAGAAGAATAAGTAGAATGCCATTGGAGAAAGATGAAAAGTGACCTCTCTAATCATAAATAAGAGCCCCAGTTAGAATAAAAGTGTAGGATAGAAGCAGCAAAACATATTTTACAGTCTTCTCATAGAAAAATAGCCATCCAACAGCCTTGTTTAAGATAACTCATTTCAGTTTGGAAAGGGGTAACTCACAGATCATCTGATGAGCCACTCTTATCTAGTTATCTGACAAAGTTAGGTGGATTTGCTTGGAGTTGAACTCCAACTGGGAAAGTCCTTGCATAGTTCCATGGAATAGAATTGAACCTATGACTTCTAAGGAGGTTGACAAAATCCTAAAAATTCTGAAACCAATCACCTTTTTATTGGATTTATTAGATTCATCTCCTTTTGGCGCCCATGAAGGCCCGATAGGAAATTACATTTGGTGGGATCTATGCAATAGTATCAGCTTTCCTAAGCAGGGAATGGTTGCTTCTCTTAAAGCCATCATTGAAGCCATTAGTCCTACACAATTTTAAACCAGTCTCTAACCTTCCCTTTTTGTGAGAAAGGTTGTTGAAAAGGTGGTCAGGAAAATTTGGAAAAAAAACTTTCAGTTAGCTTTCTGGGAGAAGAAGGCATCGATAACATTGATGATACTTACTGATGATTTCTACTAAGCCAACATAGGTGGTCCAACCCTCCAGACTCTCCTTGATCTCTCAGTAGCTTTTAATGCTATAAATCATGGTATTTTTCTGAATCACTGTAGAAGGGGAACCTTCAAAGGTCACCACAAGCCATTCTTTCTCTGTGTTGTTTTGCCTATTGAGACTTAAACAGAGCAAAAGAGGACCAAACCTACAGCTCTAACTGCAAAATGAAGACACTTTTAGCACCTGAGCTTTGGTAGGTGTGTTGTGTAGAAGAAGAGAAGAAGCTGAAGAAGATAATGTAGAACAGATACCAGGATAAAATGCAGCACAGCAAGCAACTGAAAGCAAAGGAGGAGCAGGCACAGATTTTAGCAAATCAACAACAGAGGAGCTGAAAGAAGAAGTACAGCCTGGAAGCCACTCTACTCCAGCAGAAGATATTAATAGCCTAGGGCCTGTCAGCAGCTTACCTTCTCCTGCCTCTGTCTTCCAAATACAGACTTTTTTTTTGCAAAATTAGTGCTTCAGAAGCAGTTCAGAATGACAGCCAGTAGTGCTGAAGCTGACACCAGCCAGCAACACAAGGCAACCAATTCCAATGGTAGCTAAATAGCTCAGAGAAGCATTTCTGAATGTATAAGGAGAAAATAAGCATATATAGGGCATTTTGGGGATTTAGATATATGTTACATGTAGCAATAGACATACAGTATATTACTATATAGTATGTAATATGGGTTTGACTTAAATTACAAGTTAAAAAGTCAGTTTAATAAAATTTGTTAAGCCCTTTTGGTATGATTAAAAAAACTTTCTTGAAATACAGGGAACACACTAGTCTAATAGGTTGTCTGTATCATTTCACAACTACCTACTTTGATTATAGGGCATACTGTGTTTGTCGGGGAAATAACGGGCTCTGATGAGCTCTGCGAAAACCCAGATTGACAAGCCGTTGCCGAGGAATTTTCGGACCAGAACCATCTCATAGGGACTTGGAAGAAGGAGAGGCACCTCTGAAGACCAAGAGGAACAGGCGAGTTCCTCGAAGGTCAGATGAAACTCTCTCCAACTCGGCAGCAGGGGCGGTGGCCATTGCAGCCACCAAAAAGCTGGGGCAACCAGGCTAAGCATTGAGCAGGAGCGGTGACTGGAACAGAGTTTTGAAGCAGGATGAGTGACAGCCAACTCATTGGCAGAAAAAAAAAGGAAAAGATTTTTAAATTTGAAAGAGCCCCAGCAGAATAACAGTGGCTAATGGGCATGGGGGAAAGGAAAAAAGATGATTGAAGCGGAAACTTAAATTGACAAAAACCCAAAAAGAAAATTGACTTTTGAATAAAAATATTTGGAGAACTTTAAAAACTAGAAGAAATATAACCTCGTAACTGGGTAAAGAATTGGAAAGAAAGTAAGCAGATCCTTTTTTGAATGTTAGAGAAAAACTAAAGAGAACTTGGAAATTAAGCCCTGTAATAGAAGCTTTATACCAAAAAAAGGGGGGGGGGAAACAGACTGTGTAATTTGGATTGGACTCTAAAACTGATCTGGCATATTTAAAGGTAAAAAGAAAAAAAGAAAAGAAAACTAATAAAGACTGTTAATGTGGATTGAAATAAAATGGATATTTTTTCAGGCTGCTGATTGGAATTGTGGATTCTAGAGAGACACCTTCAGAGGAAATAAGACCTTGAACTTTTGCTTTGGAAAAAACCTTGAACTTTTGATAACAGTCATGAGAACTTCTAAGGAGAATTTGTTTGTCTGCAAGTGGTTTGATTTTGATTAAAAAAAAAAGAGGAATATAACGAAACTTTTGAATGGAACAATATCAATTTGGAAAGAAGAAAATGGCACAGGAAATTAGAGAAATGATTAAAATGATGTATTTGTCACTGAAAACAGAAATAAGGGAGATAATTACAATGTTACATGAAGAACCGAAATCTGATGATCTAAATATTGTGTTAGAGTATAATCAAGCTGATGGGGAAACAACGATTGAGAAGCAAGACACAGAGATTGAAAATAAAGAAGAAGACAACGACAATGAGATTGACTATGGAAATTTAAATGAGTATGTGGATAATAACAAAAATGAGAATTTTAAAAAATACATTGGGATTAATAATGGAAAAAACGGAAAGGGTAGAAACAGACAAATAAGAAGTTATATAAGAAAATACTAGAAATTATATTATGTGAGATTTTAAATTTGAGAGGTTTAATATAGAGATGAAGGGAAAAACTGAATTTGGCTAAGATTAAAGATTAGGATGAAGGGTAATATTGGTTTTTAAAAAAATAGAGAGAATAAATATTATGGCAAAAAGGGAATATATAAATTGTAAATTTAGTTGAAATGACTAAAAACTGCTTAAATTTGTGAACTGGCCAATACTCTATTCAGAAAAAATACATTGTATGTTTGTTTGTGTGTTTGTGTAAATTTAAAAAAAAGTCTTTTTTTTAAAAAAAAGGGCGTATTGTGTTTTAAATGTTCCTCATATCTATGTGGGTAGCTCCAATCAGTGTGGGCAGGAAGGGAAAGTTCAAGGCTAACTCCCATACCCCCAATGTATGAGGTGTTCCAAAGTTTGACATTATTTCTGGGTATCTATCAACTCAAAGCATACTGATAATTCCAACCTGTGTATTTTGAACTGGGCTGACTAAGTGATGCTATCAAGATCTTGTCCCAGAGTCTGGAGACTGTGAGGGTCTGGATAAGGAGAAAAAGACTCAGATTCAACACTTGTAAGATGGATTGGTTATCAGTGTTTGAGTCACCCAATTCCAGAGATTTTCAATTTTAGGACTGAATGCTCTTCTCCATTTAGGATTGATATGAAATTGGGAGGTTTTATTAATTTATTTATAAAATTTATTGGGTAACTCTGGATGGCTCACAGTCATAAAGATTGTATACATATACAGTTAAAACATAAATAATTAAAATCAAACATTAAACCTAAGGACACATGGGGAGAGGAGAGGTGGGATCTGTTGTTACTTGACCAACCATCTCCACTGTGCTGTTCCCCTAGACTTGCAGCTATTGCTTGAAGAGTAAGGGGCAGTGGTAGCCAGTAAAATCTGGTCCATCTTGTGTGTTTCTCCTGTTCCTGGAGAAATAACTCATGCCCCGGTCATATTGTATGTAAACTGGCAACATGCTTTACATAGGAAAGCCCTTGAAGACTAGCCCAGAAGATAGTAGTATGGACAGTAATGAGCCTGCATGGGATTCAAATGCAATATCACTGCTTCATGACCTCTATTGGTTGCCAGGTGTGCTCAAATACTTTACTGTTTGTAAAGCCCTTTATAACATAGCCCTAGCTCCCTGAGAGATTGTCTGTCTCCAGCAATGTCTGCACATTCCATGCAATTGAGCAGAGTTGAGATGCTCTTAAACAATGTCATATAATGGGATCTAGAAAGTGAGCCTTTTGTGTCATAGTAGCTGTCCTCTGGAATAGCATCCCCTCAGAATCCTTGGCTTCTTGCTGGTTTCATGCAAAATGTATTTTAAAATATGGTTTTACCACAGGCCTTGACAAGCTTCTTACAGGATTGTATAGGTTGGTTAGGATCCTTTTTTCCCCCTTCTGAACAAACATATTTTTTTCTTTTTATTGTTCTGTGCTGCTTTTTTAAGTATGGTGTGACAGCAATAGAAGGCAGCTTTACATACATTTGATAAACAAATGTTAAAAAATAAATACCTTTATTAGCATGGGTGGATATGAACAAGCACTGCTGTAATGATGTTGCTGGCAGGTTGATTCAAAACATTAGTATTTCTGCTTGTGATACATTTTTCTTAATGCTATATTGCACTTAATGAATTAATTTATAAATGTATTAATTGAAGAAATGAAAGAAACTTGAGCCCATTAGATCAAATAAGGATTATTAGTAGGCCTGTGCAAATCAGCCCTAATTTATTTTGATCAAAGATCTGAAATTCAAAGAAAGTATGATGCCAGTTTGCAGTTTAAAGAGTAAGTCAATTTAATTTGATCTGAGATTCAATTTATTTTTTTTAAAAAGTCTAGAGACAATCAAGGAAGAATATTAATACAATGCAGATACAAATTGCTTCAGTTTTTAATAGAAGAGATTAAGCTTGCAGCAATGATAGAATTTTTTGAGTTTATTAATACAATTAATACTACCAAGGTTCAGAGGCAATTTTCAAGGATTTTATTGCAATAAGTTGTTGAAATATTTCCTTTGCATCTCTTTTGAGACAGAGATAGAAAGGATTAGGAAAGAACCACACAGCAACCTCTAATTTGTCTAGCAAAGAGCCTCTTTCCTGCTATTAAATTAAAGTACTTTCCACCCTTGGATTGGCAAATATATTGCTGCTTGTAGTACCAATGATTATCCTGTCTAGATTGCCTTTGTTTTGGCTCAGTGCTGAATGTATAGTCTTGATTATGGATACATAGTGATGGGCAAAATGATTGATTACATTTTCCATCTTTGCTCTCCTACTTCTGTACATGACCAGCAATTTAGAAAAGTGTCCACCAATTATGATGATGCAACAAGCATGGAGTTGCAGGACCTCATTGATCATCTATTAGCTCCTACAACACACTCCATCATAACCAAAGCTAAATATTTTTTTAAAAATATTTTAGTTAGGATTGTGTTTTCTTTCATTTTCTTTATGTATATAGAGAACAGCCAGCCAGTTCATGATTCTTCTATGGTCTGTCCAGGAGATAATTTTAGGGACGAGATATTAGTCATTCCATAGTTGGGCTTGCATTAGGATCATACCAGATCTTGTCTTCTGTAGTTTTGACAGACAATTGACATAACAGTGCTTGTCCAACTCTTTAGGAAATGATAGCAAAGCAGTTGTAGATCAGGCTGGCAGAGGATTGAAGAAGGCCCAAGTGCTGGAAGGCCAATAACTGCTTCTTTAACCACTACACAACCATTACTAGTAACTAGGCTTCATTTTCAGCATTAACACAATATAATTTTATTTATATTATTTTAAAGCTAACGACAAGTTAAACCTGACTCATTCATAATTGGAGATAAGATGAAAGTAATATGATGGGGATATTGGAGAAAATCGCCAGGACATGTTTTTGCTGTGGTTAGAAGTTAGTGAAAATATAGTCTACTGTAAACTGTGTGGAACAAATACATAATTTATCTTACTCAGATAGAAGTTTTCAGAAATGGACTATAAGGGACCATTTACTTTTCCAGTTGCTTTTTTTGGAAAACCTCTACTGACATGTTCTTTTGGGGTAATTAGGGGATTTTCTGAGGCAGTAAGCTTGGTCCCTATTGAAAAGATCCCTCCACCCATCCATTACTAGCAGGATGCAGTTATGTCAAGATTGTGGCTTGCTGTCAATGCTTGTATGTTGCTTAGTCAGCGAAGGCAGCAGAATAGGTTGATGTATGAAATACAGTGCCACAAAAATAGACAAACACAAGCGAGTGGCACAAAAAGCCTAGCATTTGGAGCCTTACTGATCCTTATTCTCAAAACCAAACATATAAGACAAAAGCACTAAGTGTTAATCTTTTAGTCATTCATTCATTCGTTGGTCCCAATTGTACAAAATTTATAAATAAGATTTGACTGAGGAGCATGTATCAGATTGGTTAGCTAAACTGAATTCCCAGCTATATTAAGAGGATCAAAGGGGAAATGTAACATTCTGTTAGCAGAAAAGAAATCAAAATTAAGATTTGAAGCTCTATTAAGGAAGCTGAGAAAGTGACTGAAAGAAACATGATAGGCATTTATTAATGAGATGATGAACCTTTTTGACCACTTACTTAATCTGTGTCACACAACCCACCATAATACTCTGTTTCCCCTCTCAAGTATTCTCCAACTAGTGGGAAATGAAATTGCAATACCATTGTTTGTAACAACCTCAGAAGCAGCAGAAAAATCTTGAATCTATAATGCTATTAAGTCTATTAAGTACTTCACAGCCATATTATTTAATTCTATCAAGAATAGATCTCTATTTCATCAAGCAACTAGATGGGTGTGGAAAACACAATATTGTTTACCTGTTAGTGAAAGATGTGGGAAGAGAGGGCAATGTATTTGGATATAAGAGATTGTAAAGTTGGAAAATCAACCTTAACTACCAAAGACTCTTAACTAGTAATAAAGACTTTAATCCTGCTGTTTACAATAAAGATTTCTGTTCCACCTATACTCTAGTTTTGTTTCTAGGAAGCTTCAGCAAATATTAGGAGTTTGACATTTATTTGAACTATTTTTAATCTTATATTTCATAGTACACATCAATCTATTCCAGAGATTTACAGTTACTGTATATGAAAGAAATCTCCAAGCACTGCAGAAAGATGTCAGGAGCACAGAACTGATTTACAGATGAGAATTCCTTAACAGGCATATCTACTGAAAGAATCAAGACCAAGTACAAAAAGTGATCTATTTTAATTACAAAATTCTAATGAAAAGTGACTGATTCATTGAATGAATCAAGATTCAGTTCCTGACATTTTCTGATAGACCTGGAAAAGAGTTCTATTTAAGCTGTGAACACCACCATCAACGATCCTACAGCTTCCAGGCATTGTAAGGGCAGAGGTAGCATCACTCAGGTCCCACATGTAGAAATGTAGAGTTGAATACCATCAGCAAATTGATGATACCGCAACCCATGGTGATAGTTCCGTTGTAAATAAAGCCCCCCTCATTTGTAATCTTATTCAGGAGGGGGAAGCGGACCTGGCAGGTATTACGGAGACCTGGTTGGGCCAGGAGGTGGGGGTTCCCCTCATAGATATGTGCCCACTAGGCTTCCGTGCATTCCATCAGCCGAGAGCTCAGGGCAGGGGTGGGGGGTTGGCGGTTATTATAAAGGAAGGTCTTCATCCGAGGGAGACCACTGTTCCACAGATAGCCAGATGTGAGTCCCTTCTTGTGAAGTTGGGCTGTGGAGTGCAGATGGTTGATCACGTACCTGGCTCCTTGCCACATGGCAACGGCCCTGCCTGAGCTGCTCAACATCATAGCCGAGGTGGCGGCTGATACCCCCAGACTTTTGGTCATGGGGGATTTCAACCTGCCATTGGTGAAACATCTGAGGTGGCTCAGGAGTTCATGGCTTCCATGACGGCCATGGACCTGACTCAGTTAATTCATGGCCCTACTCACATAGGCGGACACACTCTGGACTTAGTTTTCATCTCTGGTCAATGGTCGAGTGACCTTGATACAGGGGATATAGTCATTGAACCCTTGTCATGGTCTGACCACTCGCTCCTTCGACTTGACTTTCTAACTGCTACATCCCGCCGCAGGCAGGCGGGACCAATGAGGTGGTTCCGCCCCAGGCGCCTGATGGATCCTGATAGGTTCCAGATGGAGCTTGGGCCATTTCCTGAGATTCTGGCTCATGACTCGGTTGAAGACTTGGTGGCCGCCTGGGATAATGCGGCCGCCGGGACTTTGGACTGCGTCATGCCTTTGCGGCCTCTGACCCGGCACCGAACTCACCTAGCTACTTGGTTCTCTGAGGAGCTGAGAGAGATGAAGCACTGGAAAAGACGCCTGAAGAGCGGCTGGAGGACCAGCCATTCCGAATCCGACTGAACACTGATGAGGTCTCATATTAAGACCTACCTAGTGGCGATAAAAGCGGCAAAATCTAGCTATTTTGCCGCTCTTATTGCATCATCAGATAATCGCCCAGCCGCCCTGTTTAGAGTGACCTGCTCCCTCCTCCATCTGGGAGTGCGGGATGATTCCTTGCAGGGTCGAGCTGAGGACTTTGTGCAGTATCTGTATGATAAGATTGCTCAGACTTGGGAAGGTCTGGCCTCTGACTGGGTAAGTCCAGACAGGATGACTGAGGCAGGTCTTGAGAGTGTTACCTGGGAGGAGTTTGATCCTGTGTCTCCCAAGGACATGGACAGGATTCTGGGACGGCTGAATGCAACCACATGTTTATTGGACCCGTGTCCCTCCTGGTTGGTGCTGGCCTTCCAGGAGGTTACACGAGGCTGGCTCCAGAGGATTATTAATGCTTCTTTGAGCGAGGGTGTCCTGCCGTCTGCTTTGAAAGAAGCGGTGGTGAGGCCCCTCCTCAAGAAGCCCTCTCTGGATCCAGCTGTTTTGGCTAACTATCGTCCAGGCTCCAACCTTCATTTTATTGCGAAGATTGTTCAGAATGTGGTGGTGCAGCAGCTTCCACAGTACCTGTATGAAGCTGTCTATCTAGACCCGCTCCAGTCCATCTTCAGGCCTGGGTACAGCACGGACACGGCATTGGTCGCGTTGGTGGATGATCTCTGGAGGGCTCAGGATAGGGGCTGTTCCTCTATCCTGGTCCTGTTAGATCTCTCAGCAGCTTTTGATACCATCAACCATGGTATCATGTTGCACCGGTTGAAGGGGTTCGGGTGGGGGGCACCATTTGCGGTGGTTCTCCTCCTACCTCTCTGACCGGTCGCAATCGGTGTTGGCAGGGGGACAGCAGTTGACCCTGAGGTGCCTTGTTTGTGGGGTGCCTCTCGCCCCTTCTGTTCAACATTTATGTAAAGCTACTGGGTGAGATCATCCGTGGCTTTGGGGTGGAGTTCCATCAGTACGCTGATGACACCCAGCTGTACATCTCCACCCCAGGCCACCCCAACGATGCCCTTGAAGTGATGTCTCAGTGCCTGGACTCCGTGCAGGCCTGGATGGGGAGAAACAGGCTCCAACTCAACCCTTCCAAGACCGAGTGGCTGTGGCTTCCGGTGTCCCGATATAGCCAGCTGGTGCCATCACTGGTTATTGGGGGCGAATCACTGGCCCCCACGGAAAGGGCTCACAACTTGGGCATCCTCCTGGATGCACAGCTGTCTTTAGAAGAGCATATGATGGCTGTGGCCAGGGGGGCTTTCTATCCCTGATATGCCAGTTGCGTCCCTTTCTGGATCGGGACTCCATACGCATGGTCACTCAGGCACTCGTCAGTTCCTGCAATGCTCTCTACATGGGGCTCCCCTTGGGGTGGACCCGGAGGCTCCAGTTAGTCCAGAATGCGGCCGTGCAGGGGATTATGGGAGTGACGGGGCGCTCCCGTGTGACACCTCCCCTGCATGAGCTGCACTGGCTTCCTGTGGTCTTCTGGGTGCGCTTCAAGGTGTTGGTGACCACCTTTAAAGTGCTCCATGGCTTAGGGCCAGGGTATCTACGAGACCGCCTTCTGCCACCAATAGCCTCCACTGGCCAGTTCACTCGCACAGAGAGGGCCTCCTCATGGTGCCATCGACCAGACAATGTCGGCTGGCGACCCCCAGGGGGAGATCCTTCTCTGTGAGGGCACCTACCATCTGGAATGAGCTCCCCCCGGAGATACGAAGGATCCCGGACCTACTCACCTTCCGCTGCGCCCTGAGTCTCCAGAGAAGGGCAGCATATAAATAAAAAAAATTTAAAAAAATTTTAACCAACAGGTGTACAACAAATTCTTCTGCACAGCTTTTTTTTTTTTTAATTTTATTTATATGCCGCCCTTCTCCGGAGACTCAGGCGGCTTACAATGCGTTAAGCAATAGCCTTCATACTTTTGCATATTTTATACAAAGTCAGTTTATTGCCCCCACAAACCGGGTCCTCATTTTACCCACCTTAGAAAGGATGGAAGGCTGAGTCAACCTTGAGCCTGGTGAGAATTGAACTCGCAGTAATTGCAGGCAGCTGGATGTTAAATGCTGCCTTAGTAGGAGGCATTAGCCTCCTACGCCACTCAGGCTCCAACAGCTTGAAGCTGTTCATCCCAGCTCTCTCCCCAGCCTAGGAGGGGTTGGCTGATCTGAAACAGGGTCAAAGGGTGGCACTCTGCGGATGCAATAAGAGCAGAGAAATAATGTTGTTTCACCACTTTTATCACCACGAGATAGGCCTAAACAGCAGTTCTAAGAATGTTCAGTCAGAGTCATTTTCTTTTTTCCTCCAGCAACATTTTAGGCATCTCTTAACAACAAGAGTGAAGATTTGTGAGAGGTCACATAGGTCCAATTCTGTCCAGAGCCTCAGTGGCATTTTGATTCCAGGCCATTACTAAGCTTCAGCAAGACTGTGCAGCAAAACCTTCAGGATATTCCCAGTTCCTTCTGGAACCCATTTGGGTCCATCAGTCTCTGAGATGGACCACTCTAATGGATCCAGTCTCCTTGTGGAGGGAGCAGTGTAAGAGAATCTCAGGAATATCAGGGTTATAGCACAATGCAGGTCTTGTCCTTCATTTGTTAAAACCAGATTACACACTAGTTTGTGATTTAGGAACACACTAAAAAGCGAAATACTCAGCTTTTGTGATCTATTTTTATGTTTAAAAACTCTCCTGTTAAAGCAGTGGTGAAATCTAAAATTTGTTACTACCAGTTCTGTGGGCATGGCTTGGTGCGGGGAGTAATCTGACTGGGTGGGTGTGGCGAATTTTTCTTTTTTACTTTTAAAACCATTTTTTCTACAAACTCTTCGGCGAAGAGGTTGTTAAAAATGCTTTCAAAAGGCTCTGATGATCCCAGCTGAGTTTCCTGATCGTCAAAGGGTTTTTTAAAAACCCTCTGCCGATCAGGCAACTCAGCTGGGATCGTCAGAGCTTGGATTGTCAGAGGAATTTAAAAGAAAAAAAGCCTCTGATGATCACGCGGCTCAGCTGGGCATGGGGGGTGCAGGGATTTTTGCTACCGGTTCTCCAAACCACCCACCTCCATCACTACCGGCTCAGGCGATCTGGTCCGAACCGAGAGCATTTCACCTCTGTGTTAAAGAGCTCTGCTAGTATGCAGATTCTGGAAATTGTCCAAAATACTAACTAATGCAAATGTTAACAGTCTTTTTTTTTATGAAAGAATAAAAATATAAGAGTAAAGAATTGCTCGAAGTTATGGGTGTCAAACTGGCGGCCTGCTGACCGGATGCATCACGTGAAGGTCATGCCCACCCCAGCTCTGCACAAAAATGTTGCAACATGTCACGTGACATCAAAGTGATGCGGCGAGTTTGACACCTGTGCTCTAAGTTGAATGCTGCAATAAAGTACATAAATAGCAGCTCCAAATTTCTTAGATGCTATGTTTGTATTCCTCAAGTATAATTCTTTAAGTTCAGTGAGGACAAGTTAAATAAAGATCTACTGGGAACTGATGAGTTGGCAAGCATATTCATATGATGCAGTGTACCAAGATACTTCCCTGGGGTGTAATTTCCTGAGCATAACTGTATTCTTGTTTATGTTGCTAATTAAAACAATGATACAAAAATTTGTTAAATAAAGATAGAAAAGATGGCAGCATTTTCCATTACTTTCTCTGTGTGTGATGCAATGCATTTCCCCAAATTAGGCAATCCGGATGTATTAGATTTCATTCCCTAAATTCCCACTCTGAATGTCCTTTGTTGGCTAGGAAAGTTAAAATCTAGCACATCTGAAGGACATCAAGTTATAAAAGGGTGTTTGTTTAATGAGCAATAGAAATGTCTGTGTTTAATCAAAATAATAATAATTGAAGTAAGGAAATGCTGTTAGAATGGCTAAAGCACCATACCTCAATATAGGGCAGAAAATTGTCATTCCCCTGAGAAGTTTGCACATTTCTATATCCACATGAGAAACTTTCCTTCAAGCATTACTTCTGCCAAGGAGGTCCATATCTGCCACATAATTTTTGCATAAATTACAAAATATACCCTAAAGACTGAATATTTTTTTATTCCTGGGGAATGTTTTAGGAATCCATCCTTGAAGCAGAAAATGGCAAGGAATATCTACCCTTTCTTTCCCATCCCTTTTGGGATATAAACAAATCTCCAAATAAAATTATTTTTTTTAAAAAATGGAAAGAAAAAATGCAAAATTTATTTTTAAGTAGTTAAATAAAACTACTTTGTTTATTTGTTTCTTCAATTTCTATATCTGCCTATAAAAATGCAAACAAATATAGGGCCCATCTCAGGATGGTGCTGATCTTTTCCTAATTTAGACAGAAAATGTATCCTCTCAGACCTTCTATAAGGAATGTTAATAGCAGAGATAAAATATTAGGTTTATACACAAAAAGAATACAAAATAATCTTATGCTGATTTTTAATGCTATTTTTAACTCATTCTTTAAAAGTTACCTGTTTTCTTAAAAGCGATACTCAATGACTCAGTAATTCCTATACTTCTTCCTGTGTCTATGGGTTCAACTTCCACAACTTTTGAAAAGATAAAATAAACCCTACTTCTCTTCTCAACCTTGGTTTCCAACCTTTTTGTTTTATCATAGTCCATTCAAACGTGTATTGGAAGTCTTCTGTTGATGGTTGATGGTGAATGTGATGTAGGAGTTTCTTAGCTACTCCTTCCTACAAAATCCACACATACACATGTTATTGATCTAATGGTAACTAATGGGACATACATTTAAATAAATCCTATGCAAATTATCTTTTATTCTTTTAGTATAGAAAAGTGAAACAGAAACATATGGAAAAAGTTAACTGCATTCATTCTTAAGTCGTTTAGTTTTTTATACACTCATATCTAAATCTTAAAGCACATTTCAAAATTATATATATATATATATATATATATATATATATATATATATGTACATATATACCATAAAATAACACTTCCACAGAATTCTGCACTGCTATGTGGTTTCCAGGTTCTTCCAGGTACACTTCAAGGCTGATCATCCTCTTTGAAACCCTATATGACACAAGGCCATATTACCTGCAAGACTATCTTTCCCTAAGGACATCTATGTGTCATACCAGGTCAGATAAAAGAGGTGTGCACATAGTCCCTAAATATTGCTATCTGATGGGAACTAGGAAGCTTACCTTTCCTGTGGCAGCCCCTGCTTCATAGAAGCTCTATGTTTGGCAGGTTTCTACCCCAAAAAGCTTTGAAGACCTGGCTTTTCCCCCAAGCACTGGAATAAGATTAAGTGACATCAGAAGTTCCACTTTAAGCCAAGTGTTTGATGTTTTAAATGTGTTTAATTTTATTGCTTTAATGTGGTTTTATGCTGTTTCGACTTTGGAGCTACCTAGATTTATAAGATAAAACAAATGCTTTATATAAATAAATAAATCTTATTACAGTGCAGAATATATATTTTCTTATTTTGAAGATGCAGTCTGGGAAGATTGCAGACAGTGATTTAATCCGGTAAATCCTTTGGGCAGCACAAAAATAATTAAGGTAGTCCTCAACTTAAAACTTAGCAACTGTTGGAAGTTACGATTCCTCTCTCCCCAAAAGGTACTTATAAGTCAGTTCTGAAATTTCAATAGCCAGCCTACCCCACTCTCCTCAATCACATGGCTCCATTTCGGGTGTTCAGCAATGGTCTGCAATTATGGTTATTTGCAGTGTCCCATGGTCACATGACCACAATTTATAAATTTTTTGCTGAAAACAAAAACTTCCAGTTTGAGGCAAAAACATCCCATTTGTTTAACAAGTACTGTAAAAAGGCTTGTAAAATTGGGTTGGTCACATGATAATCTGCTTTACAACTGTCATGACTTACAACCATAATAGGAAGGCTCCATAATGGTCATAAGTTGAGGACTACCTGTAAAAATGCATTTCACATTGATCCAGTGGACTAAATGTATAGACTGCATTAGTGAAGGTTGCTTGGCCATACTGGATGTCAGCAGTTCAGCAACAGCATCAAGTCAAAATGGCCCCTGTCTCAGTTGCTCAGCAAGGGAAGAGCCTGTTCTGGAGCAGCAACAACCACAGCAATAGCCACACTCAGTTGACTGCAAAGTGGTGCCAGGGATAAGCAGTTCAGCAGTGATATCAGCAAGGCCACCAGCTTAGGAGATGCAATCAGGCTGAGGCTGGGGTGGCCTAGAACAGTGGCAACAGCAGAGGACACACTTGGCTCAGCTTCTTGGCAGTGCTAGAGGTCAGTTTTCGGCAGCAGCATTAAGTTGAAGCCACACCCCAGATGTTCAATGGCAATATCAAACCAAAACTGGCTCCCTGGGAAACTGAGGGAAGTAAGGGACAGAAGGGAGACTAAATCTGGAGCGAGGATTTGATTGTGGAGGCAGGATGAGGCTACAATAGCAATGGTGAGAGTTGGGCTCTGCATCCAAGTGGAAGCTAGTATTGAGACCACACCTAAGGTGACGGAGTTTGAGACTGTGGCTGGAGTGGCAAAATATATGGTGTAAAGCCCCGTGATTGAGCACAAGGCCAATGGCTACCAGGGTTTCCGGCTGCAACATTCCACTCAGAGTAAGAGTTGGGTAGAAGGCTGTGTGAACCTGCCTCCCTCTGGCTGACCAGTGGGTCTAGCTTAGGAGGGGGGTTGTTGGTTTGTGTGTGGGGAGTGGAGGGAGAAATCCTGCTAGCACCGAGAGTGAGCTATGGTGCTTCGGGGCCTGCCTTTCTCAACCACTTCCCCAGGGTATCTGAGGTAGCGGTTATGAGCAGTGTTCTGCCCCAGCTACGGGTCCCAAGAAATGTAGCACACACACACAGCTCCAAAAACTCCGTTTAATACAAATAGACCCCTTTCAAAATACAGGCTTTAACCACAAATGTCATTATCAGCCTGCTATGAATTACAGAGATTAAGCAAAGAGTTGGCAATCAGCCCAGAAACCAAGTTATAACAAAAAACTCACTCTCACAATGCTCTGCATAGGACCAAATGTTGTTTCCAGCAACATTTGCTATCTGTGTGCGAACTTAAATAGGCTAAGGGAGTGGGCAATTAACCCCAAGCCTTACTCTCGAGGAGACCTCCTCCTGAGTAGCCACTCCTGCCTTTTGGCAGCCCTGCATGCTCGAGCATTGAGAAGAGGCTCCTCCACTTCACTCTCTTCACTGGAAGGAGCCTCTGGAGGTTCTGAAGGCCCTGGCTGAGTCTCTGCCTCTGGCACCACATCCTCTTCAACCTCCTCGATGTCCGACTCGAGTGCCGGCTGCACAGGCTGCTGGCGCAACACCACACCAGCCTTCTCATCGTCGGGATCAGCCACAATCCATGCAGGCCGCTGGCGGGCCACAACAAGCAATCTTGAAAAGGGACACTAGATAGCTGGAGCACCACTGGAGAAAAACAAAAAATTAGTCTGATCAAACATTAAAGCTGCAATTAACGCCTACCTTGTAGAAATAAGAGTGGCAAAACATAGTTTTTCTCCACACTTATTGCACTTGAAGTGTTGTCAAATGGACCGTAACAAATGTCAATAAGTAAGACAAAAAGTCTGAACGGTGAATATGGCAGTACCTGGAGACAGCAAAAGAGATGAGAAAGAACTAGAGAAGATAACAAAATACAGAGGTCTGCAAATAGAAACAGAATGACTGGCAAAAGAAAGCAAATAGACACTTTGGGTGCAATTGCAAAACAATTGTAGCACTATTTGAATACTATTGGTATTGACAAAATGACCATTGGACAATTGCAAAAGGCAGTTTTACTTGGAACAACTTGTGGTAATTTAATTGTGTATTGCTGCCACTAAATTCCATATGGAAATAACTGTAATCATCAGTTATGAGTGGAGTATAATTCACATCTTTTGTATCTTAGCATATGGCATACCACTTTAGTAGTTGATAAAACACATAGGCTGTGGAATGTATTGTACCAAAGGGGGTAAAATACTGCATATAAAGTTTAAAACAAACTTTAAATGGCCAATTTTAAAAAAACTGTCTTGGTTACAGGTGATCATAATAAAAGGAAGTATTTCTAACCTGTACTTTCCTGTTCTTTGAAGATAAATAATTCCAACTAATATTTCTTGCTCTTCTCAGAAAATGCTCCATTAAGTTTTCAATGATCCATGTATCACATAATTCAGGGCCATTTGTGTTTTCCAAGAAGTGAACCAGCTTTACACTGTGTTCTCAATTGAATTATGGATCTGATTTTTTTAATGCCACTATGCAGAAGGATGGAGGAATCAATAGACATAGAATTCTTTTTCTTATACAATTAGCAATCATTCTCAAAAACAGAAAATAAAGCTATCGCTCCAAAATATCATTGGACCTAATCCTTTATTGCTTGACTTTCAGACAAAATTATTTTTCTGTCATAGCTTCATCCTATGTTCCTTTTTTTGATTACAAAAACCTCCAAATGTATGGCAAGCTTTTGTCCACTCAATCATGGTTACTGAATGAAACAATCAGCTGAGTTCACACTGCTAAACCATAAATCATGGTTATATTCTATACTGTCTGGGGTCATTCAGTGTGCTAGATAAAGTTATTACAAATGAGATTATGTCTGCACAAAATACCAAACTTTGGTTAATTAATCACAATGGCTGGATCACAGTAAGCTAAATTTAACTACCACATTTTGTAATCAGAATCTATGAACTGAGTCAATGGCACTTTTTTCCCCAAATCCTCCTCCAAACTCTAAACTATATAAAACAACACAACTTATTGTTCTATGCAGACATAACAGCATTCCTAAAAAAAATGTTGTTGGAATATTTTTATTTCCTTTTTATTTTGCCCTTTAGCAGGAAATACATCTATTTAAACTTCCTCATCATTCCTGAATGTTCTCTCTAAAGTGGTATACCTGTTGAACTTTTCTCCCTATTTCTGTTTACTCAACTTACACATCAAATACACATCTTACCATTAGAAAGTACAAAGTCTGAACACTAGCCCTTTCCTGACTCTCCTTAACCACTTACTTGGGTGTGTCATTGAATTTGCTAAAATAAGGTAAATTAAGGTGTTGCACTAACACTTACCGTATTTTATTGGATTTGGCAGAGTTGGTATGTGAATCGAACCTCTGTGAATTAGAAGCTTAGTTTTATCAGTGACCCAGATCTCCATGTATTTTTCAACAGACCATGATTAGGATCAACCATACCACAGAGTTTTAACGGAAGTAGTTCAATAGGGCTTAGGATCAAGTAAGTACACATGCATGCTGTAACTCTGCACTTGCTCAATTGATAGTCAAAGATCTAACTTCGTATAAATGTGCTGTCATCAGCCTGCTGCTTTCTGTTGCTGACTGCCCTACTTCTGTATTTAGAAGACCCCTACTCTTTTTGGCAAAACTATTGTGCCTTACAGAAATATTATAGGAGATCGGTGCAGAAGTACTTCTAGCGCCTTCAATTGTTTGTTTGTTTTAGAAAAGTTTTTTATCTTTTTTCAAAACAAACACACACAAACAAACAGTACATTTTTTCTGAACAGAGTATTAGCCAAGTCAAAATTTGTACAGCTTTTAGTTTTCTCCAACATAATTTATATATTTCACTTTTTGCCATAATATTCTTTCTCTCTAATTTTTTGTTTTATTTTCGTTCTGTTCCTACTGGTATATAACCAATATTACCATTCGCTCTAATCTCTAGTCTTGGTCAATTTTTCTCCCCCACCCCCACTCATTACTTTTTTCAAATTGAAAGTTTTTAATTTAAAGTCAATCATTTTTCTAAAACCTAACCCTAACTCTAAATCATCTTGTTCAAATATTTTCCCATTGCTCCCTTTTCACAACATTATATAGTTTCAAATATTTTCCCTAGATTCCATTATTCCAATTATAGATATTAGTATTCATACAATTTTACATATATAACCCATTTCCTTCGCTCTTTTCCACTTCTTTCATTTATCAGCTTATCCAAATACTACATTCAAATATATTACTACAATTCACATAAGCATATAACATTAAAGTCATTCATTTCTATTTCTCAATTCCAATTATTTTTCAAAATAAACCTAATTTTCCATTGCTTTTTCAAATATATATACTATCTTCATATTAAACCACTCTCCTGATTTGCCCTGTATTTCCATCTGTTCTTCTCCTTTTTCCCCTTTCATATTTTTCCACTGTTAATCCTAGTGTAATCATTTGAATTTTTTGTTTTCTCTCTTCCTCTTTTCTTTCTCTCCTTCTCTCTTTCCACTTTCTCTATTTTTGTCATTGTTAATCCCAATGTAATCTTTAAAATTCACATTTGTTTCTAATCTTTTCCTCTTTCCTTTTCTTCCATTTAATTGTTTCCTTTTTCCACTTAATTTTCTCCTAATTCCTCTCTTTTTTCATTGTTACTCCCAACAGGATCATTTAATTTTTCATAATCAATGTCTTTGTCTTCAGTATTAATTTCTTGCTTCTCGTTCATAGTTTCTTTATCCACTTGGGTATGTTCTAACACAGGCTTTAGTTCATCAGGCTTAGGTTTTCCATGCATCATTATAATCATTTCATTTCATTCCAATTTGAATGATATGCACATAATTTTAATCATTTCAATTAGTTCCTGCACCATTTTGTTGTCCAATTTTAAGTTTTATTATAATCCACCTTCTTTGGTTGTTGAAATCAAACAGCTTCAAAGAAAACAAATCCTTCTCAAAAGTTCCCACCATTCGGATACTTTAAAAAAAATTTTTTTTTCAAAATATAAGTTAACCATTGTAATATTTTTTTCACCTGTAGATGTCTCTCTCTAATCCACAATTCCAATCAACAAACTAAGAAAATATCTATTTTATTTATTAAATCCATATTGCCAATATTTGCCAATTTCCATCTTCTTAATTTTGTATTCCCCAAAATCCAATTTAAAATTCAGTTCCAAATCCAATTAAAAGTTTTCTATTACAGGGCTTTAGTTTAAGTTTTTCTTTGTTCTTCCTTCAATGGTCAAAGTTTAGATATTTCCAGTCCTCTCCACAGCTATTTTGGGTTTCTTCTTCTAATAATTTAATTATCTCCACTCAAATTCTAATCCAAAAATCAAGTTCTGTTTTGGGCTTTAACATTTTAAAACTTCTGCTTTGTTCTTCTGTCTCCATTAACATTCCCCCACGCCCATTAGCTGTTGTTTCTTCACTGGGGCACCTTTTAACAATTTAAAAATATTTCTTTTTTACCTGTGAGGTGGCAATCACTCACCCGCTACCAGTACTCTGTCCAAATCACTGCTCCTGCTCAAAACTTAGTCTGCTTGCCCCAGCTTTATGATGGCTGCTATGAGAAAAACCGGAAGCATCGCGGCAATATTGACTGGTAAATAGCGAAGCTCCGACGAGCTTTGCAAAAACCCAGCCAGACAAACTGCTGTTGGGGGGTCTTTGGACCGGAACTGTCTTGGAGGGATGGGGGAGATGTGCCTCAGAAGACCAAGAGGAACAGGCAAGTTCCTCAGAAGGTCGGAGGCAGCTCCCCGGCAGTGGGGGAGATGACCATTACGACCACTACAAATTGGGACAATCGGACTAAGATCTGAGTAGGAGGGGAGATTGAACAGAGCATTGTTACTGGGTGAGTGATTGGTCAACTCACAGGTAAGAAGAAAAAAATTTTTTTAAAACTTGAAAGAAGTCCCAACGTGTAATTAGTGGCTAATTGGCACTCAGGAATTCAAGTGGGGAAAAAAAGAGGAACTTTAAAACTAAAGCCCTAAAAGGAACCTTCCACCTGGATTTAAAACTGGACTTGGAAGAAATTAAAAATAAGTTAAGAAAAAGAAAACAGAGAAGTATTTTTTAAACAAAAAAAGGATTTATTTGGAGAATAGGAAGTAATTATTTTTGTGGATTTACAACCGGTATTTTGTTGTCAGGGGATTTGTGAATTGGAGAGAGAAAACATCATACCAAGTTTATTTAGACTATCATGGGAAAGTACTGGAGGAGAGTTTGTTTAAACAGCTGGAGCACGATTTCAAAAGAAGTGGAAAGAACAATGACTGAAACTGGAAGAATTGAAATTAATATTTGAATTGGACACTATTTGGAAAGAAAAAAAAGAGTGACATTATATGGACTTGAATTTGAATCATATGCAAACAAAAATAATAAAATTAAAAATTCTTGCCCTTTAAATTGATAACATGGAGAATTGGGAGGATGAGTATGAGAGACTAAAGGAGATGTTCCAAAAAATAAGAGAAGCGTTTAAGGGAAATAAAGAAGCAGAGGGTTGGTTAGAATGCAAAAAAATGGAAAGAGAAAATATGAATGAGAAACAAGAGAAGCAAGAAGACAATATTGAAAAGGAAATAATTGAAAATAAAGATACAAATGATTACACTGGAATTGACAGTGAGAGAATAAAAAGAGATAAGGGGGAATATCTCTCAAAAAAGAAGAGAAGAGAAAAGGAAATGGGGAAATATTGAGAGAGAAAATTAAAAGAGTAAAAATTAGAGAAAGGGCAGAAAGGGAGATATAAGAAAAAGAAAAAGAAGAAGATAAGAGAATGGGAGAAAGGGAGGAAAATATCAAGAAATGGAATTGTGGAGAGATTAAAAGAAAATGGTTAAAGGGGGGATAGCAGAAAGGAAATTAAAATATTAGTATGTTGATTTAAGAGAAGGATATTAGTAGTAGAAATTGTATGTAAAAAGTAATTTAGAAGAAATATATAGATTATTGTAAAAGGAATATAATTAAAGATGAAATGAAATGTGGATAAGAAGCAAAAAAGAAGAAATATGCTGTTTAATGTAAAATAGATCAGTGGATGCAATGTGAAAGACAGAATGGGTTACCATATATACTCGAGTATAAGCCAACCCGAATATAAGCCGAGACCCCCAATTTTAACCACAAAAAACTGGGAAAACTTATTGACTCGAGTATAAGCCGGGGGTGGGAAATGCAATGGCTACTGGTAAATTTCAAAATAAAAAAAGACTGATCAAAAGTGCGAGGACCTGTCAGAAATCACTTTTTTCAGCCCTCTGGGTAGTCCTTTTGTGCATATGGACTACTCAGAGGGCTGAAAAAGTAATTTTTGACTGGTCCTCACACTTGTGACCAGTCCTCGAACTTACGACTGTCCTCACATTTTACATTTTTGCCCTATCTTATCACCATTTCTCTCTTCCCCTCTCTTTCTCATTCTTTCTCTCTCCCCCTCTTTCTCTCTCTCTCTCCCCCACTCTCTCTCATTCTCTTTCTCCCCCCTTTCTCAAAGAGAGGGGTGGTAGGTTTGAGGAGAAAGATTGCTGTACAATAAAAAAGATGAAAGGGAAGAAAACCAACCCCAAACAAATATAAAGATATCAAGATAAAGAATGAATTGTTAAACTTTAAAGAATAAAAGAGAACAAATATCAATAAACAGCAATAATTAGAAACACACATACAAACATACAATGTATTTTCTTTGAGCAGAGTATTTGGCCGGTTCACAAATTTAAACAGTGTTTAGTCATTTCACTTAAATTTACAATTTCTATATTTCCTTTTTGCCATATTTATTCCTCATCTATTTTTTAAAAAAACCAATATTACCCTTCATCCTCATCTCTAATCTTAATCAAATTCAATTTTTCACTTCTATATTATACCCCTTCCCATTGTCATCTATTTTTATACCCATCCTCACATTGGTTAATTATGTAATATTACAGTTGTTAAATACAAATTCAACATTTTAATATAAATCAATTAGTTATATAACTATCTTTTCTGTATATTAATCAATATGAACATTAATATTTCAATTATTTCCATGCAATCCAATTTCTTACAAATCAATTACTGGTAATTATATTTACCAATAATAATAAACCAAATAATTTCCCCCATATATTCTTCCAAACCACAACTTAACCATTTCTGCTTTCAACACAATATACCAATTAATAGTATCTCAATTATTACAATTCCCTAGTTAAATAGAGCTTTTTTTCTTTTGTGTTTTAAAATCTTGAACTCTCCTCTTTTGCCATCTGCCATAAATTTCCCAGTTTGCACTTACCTTTTTTGATGAGGAAAAAGAAAAAAAATCTGCCTTTCCAAGGTGGCAAGCAAACAGCATAGGCAACAACCTGCTTTACTTTCAGTTTCGTTTTCAGTTTGAATTGCACAAGGAGAAAAAAAAATGTGCTCCAGCAGGACTGTTTGCAGCTAGAAAAAGACTCCTGCCCAAAACAACTGAGAGCAAATCAGCTGAGAGTCGGGAGGCTATTCAAATCAGCTTATGGTAATTAACCTATACTGAAGTTGAAAGGGGCTGTTTTTTCTATTTTTGCAGACACGAGTCTACTCATTTGTTTTCTTTTAAAAAGGCATTTTTTTGTGTGACTTGAATATAAGCTGAGGGGGGCTTTTTCAGCCTGAAAAACATGCTGAAAAACTCGGCTTATATTCGAGTATATAGGGTATATGTTTTGCTGTCTGAAGATGTACAGATTGGAGAGAAATAATAGTGGATGGTAAAGAAGTGTGTTTTAAAGGGAAGAACAAAGGAATTAATTGAAATTAAGATGAAAAATTGAAATGTAGTTGAATAAAACTGAAATGTTAGTAAATGATGTAAGTAAGAATGAAATATAAGTAAGGAGTAAAATAGAAGAAATATATTGTTAAAAGTAAAATAGATTAAGGGTTGGAAAACTAACTTAACAAACGTTTTAAGGTAAAAATGGAATAAGTTGAAATACATTGTTAATAATGAAAAAGATGAGGGGAATTTTGAGAAATATATTTAATAAATGGAGGAAAAGTCAGGGTTGCCTGGACACCATAGTGGAAAATAGTAAATTGAAAATGAATACAGCAATAGAGAGAGATGAAAGAAGGAGTAGAGGGATGGAAGGAAGGGAAGAGGGGAGGAAGGAAGAGAGGAGAAATAGGAGTAGGAGAGAAGATTAGATAGGGAGAAAGAGGAGGAGGGAGAGAAGAGAAGGGGAAGGAGAGAAGGAGAAGGAGAGGAGGAAAGAAGAAAGGAAGGATAAAAGAAGGGAAGGAGATGGAAGAGAATGAGAAGAAAGACTGCTGTACAATAAAAAAGATGAAATGGAAGAAAGGCAACCCCGAATATGTGTAAATGTATTAGGATGAAGAATTAATTATTAAAAAATAAAAGAGAATAAATATGAGTAAAAATAGAGATTTTAGAACTTGAGGGCGAATGAAGATATTATTTATATAAATAACCATAGAAATATTAAGATATGATCAAAAAACATGGAAAAAGAAAATTTTGGCAGAAATTGTAACTAAGTAAAATGTATTTGGATATGATAAGTTGTATAAGATATGAGATGGCCAATACATAAAATTCATAAAATATGTGGGTGAATGTGTGTGTGTGTGGGGAAATCAATAAAACTTGATTTTAAAAAATGATGGCCGCTATGGCCTCCACCCCCACCAAGTCGAAGAGTTTCCTCCGACCTCTGAGGAACTTGCCTGTTCCTCTTGGTCATCTGAGGTGCCTCTCCTTCTTCTCCATCCCTATAGGACAGATCCGGTCCGAAGATCCCCCAACAGCAGTTTATCAGCCCGGAATTTTGCAAAGCTCATTGGAGCTTGCTAATTCCCGACTGTCTTGCTGCGACGCTTCCGGTCAAATCCTAGCGCCTTCAATTGTTGTTGTTAAACTTAGAAGCTAGTTTGTTTAACCGTACTTAAACAAAATTGTATAAACAGTTGTAGGAAGTTAGTACCCACCCCTCTCCTAGGAAAATGAGATATTTTAGGAAATATTAAAAGGGCAGAATATTTCCCCTAAAAGGGAGGCAGAAACTCAGCCCTCCAACTTTGTCAATGGGCCGCATAAGGCGGGAGGTCTTCCTGGATCCAGAAGAGGTCTGAAAACCATGGGCTGATAGTTCCCAGGAACGGGGGTGCCAGTACTCCATCAGGGAACCAGAGTCCCCTCAGATGCTTTTTTGTCTGAAAACTATGGGCTGAAGTTTTTTTCTTTATTGTGCCTGACTGAGCCAAAGTGAGCCCCACATCTGAGAGGAAACATGGGAAGCGGCAGTTCAAAGATGACAATTAGGAGTTCCCTAGGACATCCCAAGCCTTTGCTCAAGGCTTGGGATGAACGGGAGAGGCCTGTCCTAGCCAAAATGAAGAGCAAGAGAGATAGGTAAGAAATGGGCTTTGCTGAAAGATGACATAGGAAGACAAATTTGGCTAAACAAAGGTACTTAAAAGAAAAGGGAAAAATATAAATAGGAATGTTGGGGGTTTTTTGTTTGTTTGTTTGTCTCTTTCTCTGTCTTCTATGCAACCACATGGTATGTTTGCTAAGATTTGTGCCTTCCCTGATTTAACTGAAATTTATGGTGGGAATGAGCAGTGTGTGTGTAAACCTGAGAGTTCTGTTTTCCTCTCCCTTTCCTCCTTGTTTGTTTGTTTTTTTGAACATTTTTTAATTTTTTTTTTTAACACATAAACATACAAAAATTTTTTCAGAACAAGCCATTGATCCGGTCAAAAGTAGGTACAATTACTAATTCCTCTTTAACGAAAGCTTTTCCAAAATCCCCACTAATTACCTTCTTTTTTTAAAAAAAAAAAGCAAAAAAAAGAGATTATCTAATTTGTCATTTTACACAAATCAATTACCCTTTATTATTTCACCACAAATCTTAATTTTCAAAAAACACAACTTAATATTCTCTAACGTTGTTGCCATAAATTCTATTTAACAAAAAAAAAAGATTCTTAAAACCCATTACATTAGTCTTAAAATCCTTAATTCAATATCATTTCCTTTCCCTTTTAATGTGGATGGATATTATCTTGAAAATACAAATCATCAAAGTATTTATGCAGTTACCACATGATCATTTCATTATTAGTATTAATTCTAGTATGGTCATCTTTTATTTCTAAAAGTTTATCCCAGTATATAATCTTCATCTTAATCCTCCTCTTTTGGCTGTTAATCACAGCATAATCTTCTTAAATTTTACTGTTACGCCCAGTATAATCATCATTTTTACTGTCAATCCCAAAATAATTATTTTTATCTTTACTGTTATACCCAGTATAATTATCTATGTTTTGCTGTCTATCCCAGCATAATCACCTTAGTTTGCTGTTTATCCCAGAATAATCATTTTTTTAAATTTTACCATCCATCAATACATTGCTTATTAATAATCAATCACATTGTCATTATCATTTTTATAACAATTTAACACTGAGTCTTAGTTCTTACTCCAAACACATCTTTATGCAAATCAATAAAATTCTATTAATATATTCTATTCTTTTTATATTCTAACTTTTTTCTTTAAATTTTTTATATATTATATCAAATTCTTATATTCATATTCATTTTTATTCATCTATAGAAACCTCCTTTTTATTATTACTGTCCATCTATGCATGACATTATTTTTAATCACGTTGTTTCTATCTACTTTTTTCCAGCCGTGTATATGTCATTCCTCATTTCCTTGTCTGTTAGCATATATTTTATTTCAATTTCATTGTTCGCAATTTAATTCTCCATATATCAATTTAGTTTTTTCTTACTTCTATTTCAAGCAAATCACATCAATTTTCTTCTTTTATTCCTGCGCCATTTGACTTCTTTTGCTCCTGCACCAATTAGTCCAATTATAAGAGTTCCATCATACTTCTCCCCTTTTTTTCCTCACCAAATTGCCTGCAGACAAAGAAAAAACAGCTCCACTGCCAAAATTCCACGGTTATTATCTGTAGCTTTCACAATGTTCCAAAATAAGACGCAAGTTACAATGTTTCTTTTTAAACCAGAAGGTGTCCCTCTGCAATGCACAATTTCCTTTAGTCATGTAAATCGCCATTTGTTTCAATTATGTAGCATTCCAGTTTAATTCACTCCTTCTGTATTTTAAAAGTAATAATTCTTCTTTATCTTCTTTTCTTTAAAAATCCAGTTCAAATTTAAAGTTGTTCAATTTTGAACCAAGTCTCAATGTTTATTTTTCCAAATATCAATTTTCAGTCGGGTCTTTTTCTTTTCTTTTAAAAGTCTTAAAATCTTCTATGCCCATTGCTCCTCAGCCGTTGTTTTAATGCTAGGGATCTTACAAATAAAAGCTATGACTCCAAACGTTGTTTCAAGCCTGGGTTGGTTGTCACTCACCCAGCTTCAAAAGCATCATTCTTTTCCGCTTTCCTCCTGCACATCACTTGCCCGGTTTGTCCAGCTTTGTGGCAGTCACCATGGCTGCCTCTCCCCACCACCAACTTGCAGAGAGTTCCCTCCGACCTCTGAGGAACTTGCCTGTTCCTCTTGGTCATCTGAGGTGCCTCTCTTCCATCCCCGTCCCTGCAGGATGGTTCTGGTCTGAAGACCCATCGGCAGCGGTTCAGCAGCCGAGTGTTTTTGCGGGGCTCGTCAGAGCCCGCTATTTCCCCAACTGTCTCGCTGCAACCTCAAACCAGAAGTCCGTCCTTGTTTTTTGTGTTTGTCCATCTAAGTCTCTGTGTGCCCTTGAGGTAATTGAAAACTGAAAAATGTCTCCAATCCAAAAAAGGAATTATTATTATTATTTTTAAAATTGCTAGAAAAAGAAAATGCCTTAACACTGGTTTTGTCTGGCCCACAAAACAGAGGGTGAAAGAAAAGCCTATTCAATTTTATTTCTTCCCCTGTCTGTACCTTAAAATAACAACCCAAGTTTATGAGGAAACATTTTAAGTTCATTTACAAGAAAAAATTCAGTCTTGCACTTACTGTATGTGCTTATATGGCTTTATCTGTTCACTTCTTTCCTGAAGCATGTGAATCCAGCCCCCTTTTCTCATGTTATATCCCCATATTGTTACCAATTTATCTATTTAGTAACTGTAATACTGATGTGTTGTTGTTTCTTGTCAAACTCTACCTGCAAGCTATCTACCCACTCCCACTCTCTCTCCATCTCTTATTCCCCTACAATGCCTTTGGAGGAGGGGACCCTGTTCTAATGTCTTTCAACCCTGCACAGATGACTCTGTAACCTGTAGAAGCAGAGCACATGGGTCCACATGCTGCCTCCAGAGGAGATGTTCCATCCATTTGAGCCAGAAATTGGGTTTGGGCTCAGTCATCCACCAGAAAGCCATCACAGCAACAGAGTGGAGCAGACCTTCCCAAGCTTAACTGGCCAGCCTTACCACCAAGCATGTCACCCAGCAGACATGAAAGAAAGAACCCCGAGATGGACAAGTAAAGACTAAAAGACTCAATCCCCAGGAGACAGCTGGAAGGACTGGGGGAGGGTAGAAATTCATTGTAAGGTTTTTTTTTCCTTGTCTCATGTATATTGTAATCAGTTTAATGTACTCATGTAAGGATTGTATTTGAGAGTGGCTGGCACAGCAAGTTCTGAACACCTTGGACTTTTGTCTGGTGGGACGGAAATTTGTCCAGCATATTTGTATTGTCTATTGTAAAACTAGCTGCATACACAAGCACACATACAGAGACACACCATTCAGAATTAGACAGAGGTTATTCTCTTCACTTACCTCCACACAAAGCTGCTGCTAGCTTCTTTTTTTGTGTGTGTCTTTTTCTTCCTGTGTTTTTTGTTTGTTTGTTTGTCTTTTGTTCTGTAGCACTAAGGCCCAAGCAGTCATTTCTCCCTACTTATCCCATGTGGGAGGGGGCATCCCCCTCAGGCAATTCCCTCATTTGAAGAGAGCAGAAAAGAGATCTCCAAACCCCAGGCCCTGACTGTGATTCACAAATGATGTTGCCCAGTTGCCCAGTAAAGCAGGATATGTTGCACTGGTGGTCTCATGAGTAGAAGCCCAAAGGCTCATTGTGTGTAATTTTAAAAATACTAATTAGCCTGGATTGTACACTGGCTAACCTCAATTTGGCCTCACAATTTGCCATCTGTGGGTGAGACGTCGGAGGTAGCTCGGGAGTTTATGGCTTCCATGACAGCCATAGGCCTGACCCAACTAATTCATGGCCCTACCCACACGGCGGGAAACACGCTGGATTTGGTTTTCGTCTCTGGACAATGGCAGAGTGATCTTGAAATAGGGGACTTAGTCATCGAGCCCTTGTCATGGTCTGATCACTCTCTCCTCCATCTTGACTTTCAAACCGCTGCACCCTGCCGCAGGGAGGCGGAGCCGATAAGATGGTTCCGCCCCAGGCGCCTGATGGAACCTGATAGGTTCCAGATGGAGCTTGGGCCAGTTCCTGAGGCGCTAGCACACGCCTCGACTGGAGACCTAGTGGCCGCCTGGGATAGGGCGGCCGCTGGAGCTCTCGATCGGGTCGTGCCTTTGTGGCCTCTGATCCGGCGCCGATCTCAACTGGCCCCTTGGTTCTCCGAGGAGCTGAGAGAGTTGAAGCGCCGGAAAAGACGCCTAGAGAGTAGTTGGAGGGCCAGTCACTCTGAATCCGACCGAACACTAGTGAGAGCCCATATTAGGACTTACTTAGTGGCGATAAAAGCAGCAAAATGTCACTATTTTGCTGCTCTTATTGCATCATCAGATAACCACCCAGCCGCCCTGTTTAGGGTGACCCGCTCCCTGCTCCAACAGGAAGCGCGGGGGGACCCCTTGGAGGGGAGAGCTGAGGACTTTGTTCAATATCTGTATGATAAAATCACTCAGATTCGGGAAGATCTGGACTCTGACTGGGTGGTTCCAGGGGGAGGGGACGAGGCAAGTCTTGAGACCATTACCTGGATTGAGTTTGATCCTGTGACCCTTGAGGACGTGGACAGGATTCTGGGTAGACTGAACGCGACCACTTGTTTATTGGACCCGTGTCCCTCCTGGTTAGTACTGGCTTCCCGGGAGGTGTCGCGAGGCTGGCTCCAGGAGATTATAAATGCTTCGTTGGGAGAGGGTGATTTTCCCGCCACCTTGAAAGAGGCGGTGATGAGGCCTCTCCTTAAGAAGCCTTCCCTGGACCTGGCAATGTTGGTAAATTATCGTCTGGTCTCCAACCTTCGCTTTTTGGCGAAGGTTGTTGAGAGTGTGGTTGCGCGACAGTTCTCCCAGCACCTGGAGGAAACAACGTATCTGGATCCATTCCAGTCGGGCTTCAGACCCGGGTACAACACGGAAACGGCATTGGTCGCGTTGGTTGATGATCTCTGGAGGGTTCGGGACAGGGGGTGCTCCTCTGTCCTGGTCCTATTAGACCTCTCAGCGGCTTTTGATACCATCGACCATGGTATCATGCTGCACTGGTTGGAAGAGTTGGGGGTGGGAGGCACTGTGTTACAGTGGTTCTCCTCCTTTCTCTCCAACCGGTCGCAGTCGGTGTTGGCAGGGGGGCAAAGATCGACTCCTAGGCCCCTTATATGCGGGGTGCCACAGGGATCGGTTCTCTCGCCCCTCCTGTTCAACATTTATGTGAAGCCGCTGGGTGAGATCATTCGTGGTTTTGGGGTGAGATATCATCAGTACACTGACGACACCCAGCTGTACATCTCCACCCCAGACCACCCCAACGATGCCCTTGAAGTGATGTCCCGGTGACTGGAGGCCGTGCGGATCTGGATGGGGAAGAACAGGCTCAGACTCAATCCATCCAAGACTGAGTGGCTGTGGTTACCGACGTCCCGATATAGTCAGCTGGTACCATCGCTGACTATTGGGGGCGAATCATTGGCCCCCACAGAGAGGGCGCGCAATTTAGGCGTCCTCCTGGACTCACGGCTGTCCTTAGAAGACCATCTGACGGCCGTTTCCGGGAGGATTTTTCATCAGGTTCGCCTGATCCGCCAGTTGCGCCCCTTTCTGGATCGGGACTCCTTACTCACGGTCACTCATGCCCTTGTCACCTCCCGCCTGGACTACTGTAATGCTCTCTACATGGGGCTCCCCTTGAGGAGCACCCGGAGGCTCCAGCTGGCACAGAATGCGGCCGCGCGGGTGGTGATGGGAGCGACGTGGCGCTCTCATGTGACACCGCTCTTGCGCGAGCTGCACTGGCTCCCGGTGGTCTTCCAGGTGCGCTTCAAGGTGTTGGTTACCACCTTTAAAGCGCTCCATGGCTTAGGACCTGGGTACTTACGGGACCGCCTACTACCTCCAATAGCCTCCCACCGACTGGTACGCTCCCATAGAGAAGGACTCCTCCGGGTGCCGTCGGCCAAACAATGTCGACTGGCGGCCCCCAGGGGGAGAGCCTTCTCTGTGGGAGCACCCACTATCTGGAACGATCTCCCCCCAGAGATTCGGCGGATCCCGGACCTTCGTGCTTTCCGCCGTGAGTTAAAAACTTTTTTATTCCATCAAGCGGGCCTGGCATAGTATCTCCCCTTTTTATAAGAAAATTTTAAATTGTATAATCCAAATTTTTAGATCTGGGATTTATATATTTTTTAAAAAAATGGGTTTGAATTGTTGGGCAATTGTTTAATTTGGTTTTAATTCGTTTTTAAATTTTGTATTTATGTTTTTTATCTCTGCCTGTTCACCGCCCTGAGTCCCCTCGGGGAGAAGGGTGGTATATAAATCAAATAAACGAAACGAACGAAATGAAACGAACAAAACTAAGAGCTAGGACAGGTTTAGTAATCATCTCTTGGAAATGGGCAGCTGGTAATTTAAAGGAAAACCATGGCTATGAAGAACTTTGGGATCTGTGCTTGCTTGAAACCTGACTGGAAGCTCACAGAAAGTGCATCAAACATCTGAAAATAATTGGCATGGAAATTTGGATACTGCAAATTTCTTTCCAGAACTTTTCCCCTGGCTGTTAGACCTTCATGGTTGAAAGCTTTTGGGAGCCACTGGAGGAATCCTTTTCTGTTGCCTATATCAATGCCTTCCCCTTTGTATCAAAAAAATTAAAAGCACCCATCAAGTCTCCCTGATCTGATCAATTTTTAATCTTTTGCCAAGAATGTGTGTCCCACTCACATATTTTGGGAAAAAAAGGGGAAGATTGTAGGAAGTTAGCACCCACCCCTCTCCTAGGAAAATGAGATATTTAAGGAAATATTAAAAGGCGGAATATTTCTACTAAAAGGGAGGCAAAAACTCACATACACACCCAACTTTGTCAATGGGCCATTAAGACCTGGGCCAGTCTATTCAACATAACAAAGATCTACCTCCTTCAGGCAGAGCCAAAGTAGGAATGGCCCAAAGCCAATTCCTTACATCATCACCCAGCAAGATTCAACCAAACGTAACACAGTCAACCTAAAAAAGGTAGCTATGACCTCTGACAGCAACCAATCAGGATACTCTTCCTGTGCCCCAGGAAGTTCAAAGACAGAGGAGTATAAAACCCAGGGACTCTCAGCATCTTTGCCATTTTTTATTTTTTTTTGCCCAGGCCCTGAAAACCATGAGGTCCTGTCCACCATTAAATCATATTTCCAAACAGCCAACATGCTTTCAGTGTCTTTCTCCCCACTTGGAACTGAACCCAGATGGACATTTCTTCCATAAATGTGAAGAAGGTTTTTGGTGGAATCTAAAAGAGGGTTGCATCCACACCTATTCAGACATTGTACTGAATATAGTGTGGCTTATACTCAGATAAATTGAAATAATTACAGGAAATTAAATCCCCTGGACTTCTGGATTCGCCATGAATTGGATTGTACGTCTAGTCCGTACTCAAAAGCAGCAACGAATCCAGGCTGCAGGTTGAAATATTCTCCAAACTCCAAAAAGTGCAGAGGGAAAAGAAACAAGTGTCGGTTACTAATCGACGTCGACTACAATTCCCAGCAAGCCCCGGAGGAGGGGGGTTTTCGGCTGTTTTTGGAGGCGGGTTTGGAGGCGGGTTTGATTGCTTCGCCTATGTCGGTGCTTCATGGCCGCTGAAGGTTTCTTTGCCGCGGCCAATTGGTGGGATTCCTGAGCTCCTTTCCCCAGAGCTTTTTCGGCAGGAGCGTGCCCTCAGCGACTTCCAATGGCTGCAGCTTCGGCCCCCTTGAAAGTGTGCATCGTGGGGTCGGGAAACTGGTGAGTGAGAAATGCCATTCGCCTCGGAGTTGGCAGGGAGTCAGCAGAGTTTGCACTTTGCTATGGCTGTTTTTTGTGAAAAAATCCCCGCATATTTCATCCCTCCACAAAAACTGACAGCCTCCCTAAGCTGGGTGTGGACAGATTTTCGACTAAGCCCTGCTCGGGTGTTGCTTTGTCGGCTAAGTGGGACTTTTGCACCTCACTCTTTTGCAGACGGCTTTACAGTTTGAAGGTTGCCCTTTCTCCGCTTGATTTGGAGATGTGGCTGTTCCAAGTCAGTCTCTTCGTTAGGAAAGGAGCGCTGAGCTCAATTGTCCAGTGATGGCGGTGGCATTTCGCCTCCCAAGAGTTTAAACCTAATGCAGTTATCCACGATGGCATTCTCTCAGCCAGATCCCCCACCTGGATATGCTGGGTCCGGAATGATTGTAGATACTGTATAACAGGGCCAATGGTCATCTGACCCGGGGGGCGGGGGGGCGGGGACGACTTAATTTCTCTTGCAGTGATTGCAGTGCAAAAAAGGGTGTCCTTGCTGTATGGCACAGTAATTTATTTATTGTAGTTACAGACCAATAACTTCAGAGGATACAGCCAATTACAGAATTGGAAGGGGCCTTTGGCTATAAAAGAGGCAAATTCCATGCTGATAACCATAAAAATGAACATAAAAATAAAACCTTGTAAGTGCCCTTATATAAATGTAAGTTGTAATTCCCATCTAGAGACCCATGTATTCATGTGGCAGTGTGCTGAAATAATTCTTGGAAAAATTGTAATAGATTTGGGAAAAGATGCAAAAGTCAAAATTATTAGGCATCTTGCACACTTTTCCCCATAAATATTTTGATGTTTTAGCTTGTAAAAAACATGATTATGGGGAAAATGAAATTGAGCTACAAAAATCATGGGTGGCAAAAAGAAAGAAAGGCTTCTCTCAAAACTTTAGGGCTTGAAGGCATCAAATGAAGCTGATTGGAAAAGAATTACTTCTTCATGCAGGATATACTGTGAAATTCATTGCACGTAAGTGAAATTCATTGCCACATAAGAGACATGATGATGGCAACAAACCTAGACATCTTTAAAAATGGATTGAATAACTTTGTGAAATACAATTCTATCAAGGGCTGTCACTTGTGAATGCTGAGTTTAGTTCCAGGTGGGGCAACATCCCTTCAGATATCAGGTGCAACAAGCATTATTGGGAAAGAGATGTGTCTCTGTTTCACAAGCATTGCAGAGACCTGCACTGGTTGGTCCCAGTGAGAAACAGACGGCTTAGGACTGGACCACTCTTCCTGACCCATTAGGACTGTTCTTGTGTTCATCAAACTTCCTGTTAGAAATAACAGTGCTTGTTATGGAACACCACTTATCTTTGGTTTTTTTTCCAAAACTTAAAAACCTAAATTAATCCCTATATTTCCTAGGTCTAAAATCTGTGATATTTAAATTAACAGGATCAAATATTTGTTTCAAAAACCTTCAAAATTTTTCCGTTCTGCTTTTTCTCTCACATTAGCAACATTCCAAATAGTGCTAAGAATACCAATTTTAGGAACAGTAAAACTCTCTTATTCTTTCTTCCCCATTCTTTAAATAGAGAGAAAAATATCTTATCAGCTCATTCCATTCTCTGTTATGTAGTTATGAAGATAAGAATGAGGCCTGAACATATACAGGCATTTATATGGATAATGCAGATAGACCTCAATTGCCATCGCTAAGCCAAGAGACCATAAAGTGCAACATCAGTGACTACATCACTTAGCTACCACATTCCAGGTAGTTCTGGTTGTTGTAACTCCAGATGTGCAGGTCATTAAGGGTAAAGTGGAGGAAGTAAAGAGTACAGTGGTGCTACAGGGGAGAAGGAAACATAACTCAGGCCAGGCATAAATTGGATGAGGAGGGTGCTGCTCAGAAAGGCCAGGGAAAGAGGTTAAGGGATGTCTGCCTGAGTGCAAGAGCAGGGAAAGAGTGTGTGAAGTGAGTGTTGATGTAGATATGCAGGCAGGCCAGGGAAAGAGGGAGTGGGGTAAATGTTTATGTGCAAATGCAAGAAAGCGAGAAAAAGAGGGTGTAGGGCACATGCAAGCAAAGGGGGAAAGGAGAGCATGTCTATGTAAGCAAGTGAAGAAAAGCTGGGGATGGGGAAGACTTAGCCAAGTAACTTGCACTTTTCCTTGCTAGCTTCCCCATTAACTTTGCTTATGAGAAGACAGTGGGGAAGGACACCCACTTCAGTCACATGACTAAGGGACACTGCAACTGATCATATGTTCAAGCTGGTTACCAAGCATCTCAATTTTGGTCATGTGATCATGGGGCCCCTGCAACTGCCAGAACTTTGAGGATTAGCTGTTAGACCCTTCATTCAGTGTCAGCATTTGAATAGTTGATGGAATGACTGTTCATAACTTCAGAACCACCTGCTTATCCGTATCCATTACAAGCCTATCCCTGTTTTTCAGTTGTTTCCAAATGTAAAGAAAACAGCTATATTCATATGACACTGAATAAAAAAATAACCAGTTTCACTTTAGCTTAGTGTAACAATTGTGACTTGCTTATAGTCCATTGAGCCACATAAATCAAGAAAATTGAGTTACCCTCCTAAAATATAAAGAGATTATTATTATTAATACAGAATACAGAAAGCTCACACCAAATATGGTAGTTCTCTTGAAAGTATCAAAGGCAAGACTAATTGATTTAGAATCTGAACAATGAATTAGCTTGGAATGCTTTTTGATCTAATTTTCCTTCAATCAGGCTTAATGAATCAACAAGTACTGAATATAGAAATAATAACCATAAAATTATAAAAAATTGATATCAATCAAAATATTTCTAGACATTGTTGGGGAAATTATAATCAGATTGATCATCTTGGTAATGCCCATTTAGTTGAAATTGGAAAAATTGAGTAATTTTGTAAGTTAATTTTGTTGTCAGCTTTTTTTCTATATATCTCAAAAATTAAAAACAATTGTTAACAACCTAACATTTTTGTTAAGGGCCTAATTACCCTTTAAATATATAGAAAACACATATTGTTTTCAAAGATGTTTGGAACATCTTTTGTTCAATCAAATGTTTGGAAAATTTTACAGGTAGTTCAGTGACAGTTCAGAGTTATGACTGATCTCCCCTGGGCTACTTATCAAAGTTAGCTCCCCTGCAGTCATGTGATCCAGACTAGGTTCTTGGCAACTGCCCCACATATATGGCTTTATCAGTGTCCCATAATCTATTTTTGGTTTCCAGCAAAAACTACCCATTCTAGAAAATGGATTGCCTTAATGACTGCAGCATTCACTTAACCAATATAATAATTCACTTAACAACTGCTGCAAAAGTCATAAAACCAGGGACAGTCAAGTGGGGACCCCCTTAAAATTCAGGATGAGCAGTCTTATCCCTGTAATTGCAAGCTCAATTACAGTTATAAATCAAGGACTTTCTATTGTGTTCAATGGAAATGAGAGAGAAATTAGGAGTGCCTATGGTACTTTAGGAGATTAGTAAAATGGGTTTTTGTTTATTTGTTTAAACCTCCATTGGTTGAATTTGTCAACAGTTTTCTAAACATTTGATAACATAAGAGGCAGGTTCGGTCTTCCTAATGAATAAACATTCTGTCCCAGAGCAGACTGCCAGATGTTGAGCAGATCTAATGTTCAATGCTAATCATTGGTGAAGGGAGTTCCAAAATGTGTTTAAATTATATTTTTGCATTTATTAGGTTTTTTTCCCCATGGAAAAATTGATATTGTGTTGATTAATCTATCAGAAAAAGGAACACATTAGGTTCTACACTCTATTTGAATAAATTCAGCAATTAATAGAAAGTTTCTTTTGGTCTGTCTTTCTGACATTCAAATGCTATTATAAAATACTTCACTATTAGTTCTGTTGATGTATCTTCTGCAACACAAGCTGATGAAGATCATGTAAACTGTTTAATATAATCAGTGGTTTGTTAGTTTTGACTTTGCTGCTTCAAAGACATAAGATTATGTGAATCCAATTACACATTTGCAAAAAAAAAAAAGTATATGTTTCTATTTGTAGATGTTCCTGGAAGTAAAACTAGCAGAATTCTTTCAACACTCAGGAAATGGAACAATCTGTTCTTTTACAGTTCTGGGTCCCTTTGTTAGCTGTTAATTGGATCAGGAAGTACAATAAATTACTTTAGAAGGGAAACACCATTGTAGTGATTAAGATACCAGGCTGGAAATCAGGAGACTGTGAGTTCTAATCCTGCCTAAAACACAAAGGCAGCTAAGTGATCTTAGGCCAGTTTCTCTGAGTCCAGGGAAAGAGGCAATAGCAACCTATTTCCAAAATCTTTCCAAGAAAACCACAGGGACTAGACCAGAGATTCACCAAGAGTCAACACTGGACAGAATACTGTACAGAACAAAATAGGGGAGCTTTTTCTGCAAAGAGAAAGGTGAAAGAGTTGCAAATACTTGAAATCTGGGGCCCTGATACTGTGGGTGAACCCATTTTTTTTATTATGTTGATTGTAGAGTTTTTATTGTTCTTTATTATTTATATTTTGAATTATTGGATATGCTTTTATTTTGTCAGCCATCCAGAATCATGTATATGAGATGGATAGCCACCAGGGGGCAATATACACTTTTTTCTTCTGTTAAATTGTTTGATTCTCAGAGACTGACTGGACATGTCCCTGCAGTTTTCCTGACTAGATTTTTCAGAAGTAGTTTGCAACTGTCTCCTTTTTAGGGCTCAGAGATGGTGACTGGCCTAAAGTCACCCACTGACTTTGTGTTCAAGATGGGATTGGAACTCATGGTTTCTCAGTATCTAGCCTGATATCTAAACCACTACACCAAACTGGCTGTAGCATACATTCACTTTTATTCTATTTGAAACTTGTTGAGTTTAAATGGCCATTGATGTCACTGTGGGGCTGAAACAGGAATGAGACTGTGGCATTTGAGATGTCTATAACAGTGCACTAGTTTTAGGAGCTTTCCTGGCACTGGAGCTTAATGGTGTTGTCCAGAGTTCAGTTCCCGGTGTAGAAATTATATAAAACCTCATAAAAGCATGGCATAATATCTCTTTAAAAGGAAGGTAGATGGTATATATCATTATAAAGATAGACTCTGCTATAAACCATGTGATGATTTATAGATAGAATACATGAAAGGGAGATGTGTATGACAAGATTAATGCATATTGAGCACAGCATAGAACATTTGCCTTGTGCATTTATTAATTTATATGTTGCTTCGTGGCCTCAAAGAAATAGTTTCTGTGCTTAGCAAAGTACTTTGAATGAGCTCTATCACCAGGACATTTCTCTTTCAATGATAGCCCTACAATTGAAAATTATATGAATTAATTGGAGCTATTATCTGATGATTACATTTCTTCCTTCCTCATTCTTAAATTGCATATTTTATAGTTTGCATATTTTGTATATTTTATAAATGTATATTTTATAAAGCATATAATTATTATTTTTTTCAGGGGGTCTGCTGTGGCTAAAATAATAGGCAACAATGTAAAAACAATGCAGAAGTTTGCTTCTACGGTGAAAATGTGGGTTTTTGAAGAAACTATTAATGGGAGGAAACTTACAGATATCATAAATAATGACCATGAGAATGTGAAATATCTTCCTGGATATAAACTACCAGAAAATGTGGTAAATATTGGAACGGATATATCTCAATACACTTTATCTTGATATCACATGACATACAATTTCCTAAAGTAAGAAAACTCTTGGAAATTTCTGGTCTTTCGTAAATAAACCAATTATGGGAAAATTGGCTACCTATACCCTCACTGAATCTCAGACTTGGCTTATTATTTTTACCTCATGGGGATAAATTAGATATCTTCCAGAGATTGAAGAAAATAAAGCAGTTTTCATTGACATGTATATATTGTTCTGACCTAGGCTTCCCAAGAGCATGACTCCTTGTCCCGACAATAACCTCTTTTTATTAAGTTACTGTGAATTCCTCTCAGCGAAGTCTTTCAAGGGAGAATTTACAGTCACAGACCTTATCTGGCTTGGAGAGCTGCCAGGCTGATATCTTCAAAACTTGGCAAGAACTCTCTGAGAGTCACGAACCAATTAAGCGAACTAATGGTCTCCTGCAAACTCCCCTCCCCTTTCACTCCTCTTTATTTCCTATGGGAGGGGCCATTCACCATTCACCTGTGGCTTTACTCCTGAGTTGACTCTTGTTCCTGGCAGCTCTGCGCATGCACACGCTGGGAACAGGCTCCAGCTGTTCTTCTGCCCCACTGATGTCCGACTCCGAAGGCAGCTGACAACTGTCAGCCGGCCCTGGCCCCATCTCTGCCTCCAATGCAGAGCACTCATCAGAGCCTTCCCCAGACTCTAGGACTGGCCCATATTCTTCCCCAATCTCCTCACTGTCTGAGTCTGCCACTTGCTCCATAGGCCGCTTGTGGGCCACAACATATATGTTAAATTTCAAAAGAACAATTGCCATCTACCACAAAAAGTCAAACATAGAATGTATTCCTTTGAAGAGTTTTTCTAATAATTTACTTAGAATGCTGTGGTTATATTTTAGCGTAGCTTTTATTAAAATACTTTAAATCTATAATAAATAATTTAAGGAAAAGATATAGTAAATGTCAAAGAGAAAATAAAGGAAAAGAGAAAAGAGAAAAGAAAGAGAAAACAGAATAGAAAACATGAAAAATATACGAAAGAAATAATTTGGAAGCATCCTCTTTTTTTTCTATGTCAACTGTCTTTATTATTATTTTTAATTTAATATAAATAGAAAGAGCAACATATTCAAAATCCATATAAACAGTGTGTTGTCTGGTTACAATTCTTTTGAGTAATATTCATCATCATAATAATGTTCTCTAGTAGTAATCTCATAACGACAGTGCTTTTCCCTCATAATATTAATACATATTATTAATACTAATCAAAATTAATAAGTTAAAATAATCAACCCTAATAGTAAAATTAATATTTCTCTTGTGTTTTTAGAAGTTCTAACTTCTATTTCTCTTATTTAACCATTGATAGAACAGATCCCATATCTCAAAATATTCAATGTTTTCCTTTTCTTTAATTTCAAGTGTTAGTTTATTCATTTCTGCACATTCTAAGATTTTTGTTATTATCTTTTCTTCTGTAGGAATCTCCTCGCCCTTCCAATGTTGTGCAAGCATGATTCTGGCCGCTATTAATACATGTACTATTAAATATACATTCCTTTTACTGTATTTTTCTGGGTTAATGCCCAGCAGAAATATTTCCAGTTTTAAATCTATATGTTCCTTTATCATTTTTTCTATCAAGTGTGCATTTTAGTCCAATACTTTTTTGCTTTCAGGCATGTCCACCACATGTAGTAGTATGAGCCCGGGGTTTGGTTGCACTTCCAACACTTGACAGACATATTCTTAAACATTTTAGCTACTCTTGTGAGAGGGAAGTGCCATCTATAAAACTTTTTGTATAGGTTCCCAATTATAATAAAACATCTCTTTCTAAGATTACATCATATTTCCATTCTATTCACAACCTATTGTTTCTAAATTTTTCATCAAAACCATGTCACAAAATTATTTCTTTTTTACACAAAAAGTCTAGAAGGCTTTGGTTATAGGTTTATTCCAAATTTTATTGTTTCTTTGTATTTATAATTTGCTACTATGGTCAATTGGATATGTAGATATTAATATCCTGGCTATTCAATTATTCATTCTGGAAATCTACAATTTTCCAGTTCCATCTGCTGTAATATGATTTATCAACACATTTTACAGGGTGTGTGTATTTTTAAAAAACTATTATTTTCAAATGGTTTTCTTTTGACCTTACTATATGAATTTGCTATTTCTATTAATTAAATGCAATTTAAAATAAATAATAGTGAATTGGGTATCGTTGAACATGATTACACATTTCTTCTTCTTTTTTTCTTTCCCAATTAATTTTGTTTTCAGGTTGCAGTCCCAAATCTGACTGAAGCTGTGAAAGATGCAAACTTGTTGGTTTTTGTCATTCCCCACCAGTTCATTTATAAAATCTGTGATGCAATTACTGGGCATTTAACAAAGCAAGCTGTTGGTATAACTCTTATTAAGGTACAGCAAATAAGACATTTCTTATTAAGGAAACACAAAATGTTTCTTTTTGTGTACAAAATGATACTCTAAATTATTTACTTATGTATTCAATTTCTGTAACTTCTCTTAATTGAATCATGGAGTACAACTCAACTAAAGTCATTCGGGGGGGGCTTATTAAATAGTATTCAATAAAGGTGCAGATAAAGATTTCTATAGAAATATAAACTAGGGAATCTTGGTGGTGAAATGTCACAGGTAGCATCAGGAATGCCCCTTGGCCATAATGATTCAGACTATGAGCTAAAGTCTCATTCACTCAGCCCACAGAAGCACCGAAGGGCAGCCCTTCCATGTTAAGAGAGTAGGAAGGTGGAAAGTAGAATATATTCAGGAGTAGCCAGATGCTGGGTAATAGATCAGTCCAACATATGCTCAGGAAGAGGCTGACATTCCTGTAGTTATATTCCCACTTGTATATAATTTATTTATTTAAAACATTGCTATAGTTACCCATCTTATATTCATCTCTAGGCAGCTCCCAATCACATCAAAACAACATTAAAAAAACCATACTATAATTATAGTAACTAAATGTAATAAAAACAACAAAAGCCTGGTTCTGTTGTGTGGTTATTTATTATTGGAATTGCTGTCCTTGACAGCTAAACCTTAAATAATAATAGTTGTTATTATTATTATTATTATTATTATTATTATTATTATTATTATTATTTAATTTATATACCGCCCTTCTCCCGAAGGACTCGGGGCGGTGTAAAGCCAGTTAAAATCACAAAATACAAACAGCAATTTTAAAAGTTATTAAAAGTATTAAATAATTTCGGCCCAAATATAAAACCCAAAATTTAAAACACCCAATTTAAAATCATTTACATAGATGGCCCTGCCTGATGGAACAGCAGGGTCTTAAGGGCACAGCGAAACACACGGAGGTCGGAGAGATTGCGTATTTCCGGGGGCAGTTCATTCCATAGGGCAGGAGCTCCCACAGAGAAGGCCCTTCCCCTGGGTATCGCCAGTCTGCATAACTTGGCTGAAGACACCCTGAGGAGTCCCTCTCTGTGGGAGCGAACTGGCCGGTGGGAGGCTACTGGTGGCAGAAGTCCGTCTCGAAGGTACCCCGGTCCAATGCCATGGAGCGCTTTAAAGGTGGTAACCAGCACCTTGAATCGCACCCGGAAGATCACCGGGAGCCACTGCAGCTCACACAGGATAGGTGTCACGTGGGCGCAACAACTCGTGCCCATAACCACCCACGCGGCCGCATTCTGGACCAGTTGGAGCCTCCAAGTGCTCTTCAAGGGGAGCCCCATGTAGAGAGCATTACAGTAGTCCAGCCGGGAGGTGACAAGGGCGTGAGTGACCGTGCATAAGGCGTCCCGGTCCAAAAAGGGCCACAACTGGTGGATCAGGCGAACCTGATAAAAAGCCCCCCCTGGCCACGGCCATCATATGTTCTTCTAAAGATAGCTGTGCATCCAGGAGGATGCCCAGATTTGGAGCCCTCTTTGTGGGGGGTAAAGATTCATCCCCCAATAGTCAGTGATGGCGCCAGCAGACTATATCGGGATGCCGGAAGCCACAGCCACTCAGTTTTGGAGGGGTTGAGTCTGAGCCTATTTCTCCCCATCCAGACCCGCATGGCCTCCAGGCAGCGGGACATCACATCAAGGGCATCATTGGGATGGTCTGGGGTGGAGATATACAGCTGAGTGTCATCAGCGTACTGATGCGTACTCATCCCAAAACCACTGATGATCTCACCCAGTGGCTTCACATAAATGTTGAACAGAAGGGGCGAGAGGACCGACCCTTGCGGCACCCCCCATGCGAGGCGCCTCGAGGTCGACCTCTGCCCTCCTGCCAACACAAACTACGAACAGTTGGAGAGGAAGGAGGAGAACCACCATAGCACTGTGCCTCCTATTCCTAACCCCCTCAACTGCTGCAGCATGATACCATGGTTGATGGTATCAAAAGCCACTGAGAGATCTAATAGGACCAGGCAGAGGAGCAACCCCTGTCCTGATCCCTCCAGAGATCATCCACCAATGTGACCAATGCCATTTCCGTGCTGCCTGAAGCCCGACTGGTACAGGTCCAAATAGACAGCTTCATTCAGGTACCGGGAAAGTTGTTGTGCCACCACACTCTCAACAACCTTCGCCACAAAGCAAAGGTTGGAGACCGGACGATAGTTAGCTAATATAGCCGGGTCCAGGGATGGCTTCTTGAGGAGGGGCCTCACCACCGCCTCTTTCAAATGCTTTGCTATGAAATGTTCTACATTTTTATTGTACATTTTTTTGGAAACTAACTTTCCTTTTACTTAGATAATGAATGCCCACTTGCCCAATGCACTAGGGCTACTGGTATGAACTGTGTTGCTTTGGCCTTGGACTGTAATCATCTCCTGCTGAATTTACAACTTTAATGTTGCTTAGCTAACTGATTTCAGTCTGAGGGATCCAAGACAAGACATATCTAAGTTTTATTTGGCTTCAATTTTGGAGCTACATGTAAAATCATCAACTACTTCTCCAATGTATATGTGAATTCCTTTTAATCTCATCATTGGATTCTAAACAATTTTTAAAGAAAAAAAATCAGAATTTTGAGTTGCCAAGTCTCCCTTGAATCATGAGCAGCTACTTCAGAAAGGAAAAATTGGCTCCCACCTACTACAAGGCAGGTTCCACAATTTTCCTTTGGTCAGAGTTCGGTTCAACCTAAAGTGGAAGATCTATAGATTATTGGTATAGCAAAGCAAAAACTAGATTTGAATTAATGTTGTTTACATTTTAAATTTACTGTAATTAAAACTAAATATAGTCAGTGTGATTATTCTCAATCATATATTTAAGAATATTTTTATGTTAAAAACTAGTTTAGTAGTAGCTCCTTGAAGTTTCTAGAGCCATAACTTTCAGAAACCCTGAATGTTCCTGTATGTCATGAAGATTGTACACCTCTTTATTTCAGTTATTCAATAGACTAGTTTAGATTATGGTTTTTATTGTATCATGGTGACAACTCTGCATTTATTTCACAAATTATATTAATGGGTTTTGGGAAAGGAAAGATTAGTATAAAACCAAGTTGTAGTTTTCCAACCTCTATTTTTTAGCTGAAATAAATAATGTGGAAAATGTTTTCTTTCTTTCTACATTTTGCTGCTTTTCACTAGATTTTAATTGAGTCCTAACTGAAAAATTAGGTAGGCTCAGAAATAGCTATACTTTTGCCAGCCATGTTTTAGTAAAATAATTCAATATGTTTCACTTTATTTTTGAATAGTGATTTTAAAATGTTGAAAGGAAAAAATGCTAAATGTTGATTTGGAACAGGACAGAAATGTGTGTAAATCAGGATCTAAATTCTAAAGAACTGTGCTTAAAATATATCATATACTGAATATGTCTGATTGTAAGCAGACACTGCATCAATAAAGATTAGATAACTCTGCATGCTATGAAAAATGGCATTGTAAAGACCCTCCAAATCAACTGTAATCACTGCTTTCCTATGTTTCTTGCAGGGTATAGATGAAGGCCCTGAAGGACTCAGACTCATCTCTGATGTAATTCGGACAAAAATGGGGATAGATATCAGTGTATTGATGGGAGCAAACATTGCCAATGAAGTAGCTGCAGAGAAATTCTGTGAAACCACAATAGGTAAATTTCAAAAAATAACATGATGCTTTTCAAGAAATACCTTCATTTCCGTTTTGCCCAACCCTCAGTATCTCCTGCATTTGTTCATATTTGGTATGTAATCCTATTCATGGATTAAGTAGGTGTCATTAAACCTAGTGATGCTGAAATTTATAATATGATATTGCATACAATCCTTGGTAACAAGAATAAGTAGCAAACATTTCCTTTGTAAGGAAAGAAAGGATATTCCCACCTGTTATTCTCCTTTAAAAAAAAAGAAATTCCTAAAATTCCAGCTGTGTTTTAAAAATATCAAGAGAGATGCTATTCATAACATTTGGGTTGGTTCAGAAATATCTACAGCAACGATCATTGGCTTCAAAATGACAAATGCAACTGGGTAATCAAAGCTCTGTTCCTTGTAACTGACCACTGCATGCATTATATAGGTATAAAAAGAATCAGAGTTTTGATTGCCAAATCATGCCTCCCATTTTAAAGCCAATGATTATTGCTGCAGATGCCTCTGCCATGGCTCTTCACTGCCAGTGCAATAATCTTATGCTCTCAATAAAGTTGCATTTTGTTTTTCATTTCAGTAACATTGTAAAGCCAGGGAAATGATTGAAGCCTGGAAAAGGGCCCCTTGTCAGTTAACAGGAGTGCTGATTTACTAACCAGCTTATCAAGTACTTAGGAATCGAGGACTTGGCCACACAAGAAACAACAGCCAATCACCAGCCACCAATAACCAATCAACCAATAGGAAGGCACCACATAAATATGACTCACAGAATAGCTGAAAATTCCAGTAGAGAGAAGTTCCTTGAAGATGGGCATGAGTCCAAAAGCTCAACAGAGTAAATATCTGATCCCAGCGACCAACCCAGATTCGATCTTAAAGCAGATTTCTTCAAGCAGAAGCCCTCCAAGTATTTTGGGACTATAATTCTAGAATGTTCAACCAGAATTGAAATATTGGAAGTTGTTGGGCCAAGACATCCAGAGAATATCAGATTGAATTATATGAGGAATAGTGTAATCCAAGATAGGTCCACTTAAAATGAAATTCTATAGAGGTTCAATGAATCTAACTATCGAACAAGCAGTAGCAATACGATACAATAGCTTGACATATATCAAGACCTTCCAAATTCTGCATGTGATTTTTGTCTTATAGCTGAGAAATCATGTCTTATGTATTGCTGTTGTATCTCAAGTATGCCTGTTTTGTCAGTAGTGTGATTCTTCGATAAGATAAATCAGGATGCTAGAGGTATGAAATATGTATTGCCTTGGCTGATTCTGTAGTAGCCAAAGGGTAAATTGGTTTTCTCTATATGTTAGTCACCATAATACACAAATACAAAATAAAGAGGCCTTTATTAGTAAGAACCTACATCAGATGCAACCACAAATAAAATATGACTAGACAGCATAGAATTGAACACATATACAAGAATCATCAGGTGCTAACCTCTATAGATTTTCCCCAAAGGTGCTTTTCCAAAAGGCAACTGGACTTTTTTGGGGGGTTTCCTTGAAAACATTTCATTTGTCATCCAAAAAGCTTCTTCAGTTCTGACTCTTCTGAACCCCCTTGGATAAGAAGTGAAACATTTTTAAGGGAAAGTCCAGTCCAGTTGCCTTTTGGAAAAGCACCAGTGGTGGGTTGCCCCTGGTTCGGTCTGGTTTCCAAGAACCGGTAGTAAAACCGGCGGGAGGTTCCACCCACTGACCCAGACGTCATCAGGAAGTTTATGCGCATGCGCAGAAATGAGTGTGCATGCACGGTCCCATTGCGAACCGGTAGTAAAGGTAAGTAGAACCCACCCCTGAAAACCACCCTTGGAACAACCATGACCTGGATGATTGAGAATCTCATTCTGGTATGAATTAACAATTGCTCTGGAATCAGGAAGAATTTGGAAATACAGCATGCTAAAGATTCAATAGGTTCATTTTTAATTGTGTTGTGTAAAAGTTTTCTTTTGCTTCCTGCTTGGAAATGCAGAGATGATAACTAAATGATATTAGCAATCTTCCCCCTTTCTTCTCCCTACTTCCCAACAAAAACAGGGTGCAAAATCTTGGAAAATGGCCTCCTTTTCAAAGAACTTCTACAGACTCCAAACTTCAGAATAACTGTTGTGGATGATGCTGATACAGTTGAGATTTGTGGTGCTCTTAAGGTACTTTTTTGTTTGTTTGTAAAGATGGCATTAAAAAACTAAATTGCCTCCCACCTACTCCTAAGACAAGACAAATACTTGCTGAGGAGTTTGTTACCAGAACTGATTTCAGTGTTTGCTTCCTCTGCAATCTTCAGTAACATGTTGGTGCCAAAACTATTTTATTGGATTAATAAATCCAATAAATGCAAAATTTCTCTCAGTACACAGCCACTTACATCTTCTCGTTTCAAAAGCACATTGAAATAGGAGTTTTAGATTTTTATTGTTGGTTGGTTTAATGGTAGGCAACAAGAACTAGGACAGCTTTTCCCTTTTTAGCCAATTACAATATATCTCATGGATAAAGTTGGAATTGGACTGAGTTCATGCAAAATTCACATAGAATTAAGATTGGTAGCCAAGATTTGTAACCATGGTGAATTAAGATTTTTATATCTTTGTTTATAATCCTAAATGATATTGAATGGTTTCTTATATTGCAACATCTCTGAATGGGTTTCCAAACAAGATAACAAGGCATTGAAACTTATAATTCTTAGAATTTCAGCCAACATGGCCACTGGGATATAATTCACTACATAAAGGTGATAGACAATTAGTTTGTGCCCTATTTAGATGCATTCCCATCACAGCAAAGAGTGCTGATAAAATGTAAAATTAGTTCTGGAAATTGATAATTGTTTAAGACTCTTCACTATTATCATACAAATCAAACTTACTTTCAGAAATCAGAATTTCCTTTCTTCGAGATAATTCAGTTGCTTTACCACCAGATAATACTAGTGATTTATACATAAGGACATACATAATTGGTAGCTTACCAGTTTGATTTAGAAATGTGCCTGCCCAGAAAAAAACCCAAAAAAATGGAGTGGGCATCCTATCGGTTAAAGAGGATGATATGAACAAACGTAACATGGTTCCTGTAGGGCACAGGTGTCAAACTCGATCACCTCACATGATTTATTGTGACATATTGTGATGTTTTTTGCCTTTGCGGAACTGGGGTGAGCGTGGCTTGTGTGTGACTCATCCAGCCTGTGGGCTGCCAGTTTGACACCTCTACTTTAGGGGAAATGGCTTTTCCCAGCAGACTATTAATGAAAGATATCAATATTAATATCATTTTGCGCTTGTAACATGTTTTCAAAATTCAAAATTTGCTTGCTGGCACCCAATCACCTTTTGTGACTTTCAGACAAACAAAGTCAATGGGGAAGCCACATTCTCTTAACAACTGTTTTAGTAATTTAACAACTGCAATGATTCATTTAACAACTGTGGCAAAAAAGGTTGTAAAATGGGGCAAAATTCACTTAACAAATGTCTTAACTTAGATACAGAAATTTTAGGTTCAATTGTGGTTGTAAGTTGAGGACTTTGTGTGTCGGTATGTGCATGTATATGTATGTGTGTATGTTGAGAATTTTAAATTTATGTGGCATGCATGTAACTGTAAGTTCAATGAGTTCTTCCATCATCCTGCAGTCTCTTTGCCTTTTCCATGTCATTTATTTAGAACATAGTGGCAGTAGGAGCTGGTTTCTGTGATGGTCTTCGCTGTGGAGATAATACCAAAGCAGCTGTCATTAGACTTGGATTAATGGAAATGATAGCTTTTGCCAAAATCTTCTGCAAGGGGCAGGTCTCAATTGCTACTTTCCTGGAGAGCTGTGGGGTTGCAGATTTAATCACAACCTGTTACGGTGGCCGAAATCGGAGAGTGGCTGAAGCATTTGTTCAAACAGGAAAGGTATATTACTTGTAGTGTTAGGGATACTTTCTCTCAACCCATGAAGCTAGCATATTTGGAATGATTCTTTTGTGACTATATTAGAGGGTAATAAGGTACATTTTTGCACTTAGTTATAATTTTTATTATAGAAACATAAACCCCAATAACTCCAAACTTTTTAAAAAATTTCTAAACTGTACTGAAATTACAGAAGAGGCCAGTTTCCTTTGTTTTTATAATGAATTTCTTAGTAAATATTTTAGAGGACTCTTAAATTGTGTTAAAATGAAAATAAGAAGAAAACAAATCCCACCCAAAGGTTAGTGACCATCCTGAATCAGAACGTCTAAAAATGTCCCAGGCAATAACTAATTTATTAAGAGTAATAGTAGAGCTAGGCAAAATCATAACCACAATGCCAGTGTATTCACAGACTGTGCTAATAGCAGATTAGCTGCTCATTATAATAAGAGTAGGACTTGCTAATTGCTTGCTTTGGTAGATTGGTAAAGGGCTAATCAACTAGAAAGTAGGATTTCTATCTGAAACTGTTAGCAAACAGTTGAGAGTATTAATCACATTCTTATCTATATCAGTGAAACTTAGAAATACTTATTTTTAACATTCAGAGTATTGAAGAACTGGAGCAAGAGATGCTGAATGGGCAGAAACTTCAAGGACCACAGACTTCGGCAGAAGTGTATCGCATTCTTCAGCAGAAAGATTTGGTGGAAAAGTAAGTGAGCCACTAATCTAATGATTTCTTCTCCCTATTTTCAACCCCAAATACCTCCCAAATCTGTTGTACCTTTTGGATCTTTTGAGACTGTATTAGGAAGTAGGGACTCTTCTACTCAGAGTGTCTGCTAGGACTAAGGTACTAATGATTACTGAGCTATATATTTAAATGATCTCTCAATAATAATATTAAAATACAGTTTCACTCTGCATGTTTTGAAAGGAAATCAAACCATAATTTTATCTCGTCCTTTTAAAATTGTGTGCACACTTGATTACCTGAAAATTCAAAAAGGGTTTATCCTAACTTCCTGCAGTAGTTTTCCTGTAGTTTACTTTCTTTAATCATAAGCAATATACCAATTTGTTTAACTGGCAGTTCCTTTTAGGAGTTTCCTTTATATTTTCTTCCAATCTTTGCTTCTCTGTTTTATTGTAAAAGATAGTAATAGAAAATAAAACAGAGAAAAAAGACCTATAGTTCACAAAGAGGTTCAAAAACTCCTACAGAATTTGATTTTCAGTTCTTATGATTTATGAAGTTCTTATGATTTGAAAACAGAAATGGTTGGAAAAATTTTGGCTTTCCCATAAAGCAGTGATGGGGAGCGTTCCTGAGCTGAGTTGAAGTCCACAAGTCATAAAAGGGCTATAGTTACGACCTCTGCAAAAAGATAAACCAGTCTTGAAATTTTTGATATCTGGTTCCCATTTTTAACATATCCATAACAGGGACAAATAGGATAAATATACACATGTTGTTACTTTTTTTAGCATTGATCCTGCATGGTTGCAGGGCCCACTTGTTTTTGCACTGAACTCGTCTAGTTCTTACAAGCAAAGCTATCAAGGCACGATGCAAGAGGGATTTTGTTAATCAGAGCAGAAGCCGATTTGGGCTGAGAAAGAGTGACTTATCCAAAGTCATTCAGCTGTCTTCCATGCTGAAGGGAGGACCAGAATCTGGGTCTCCCCATTCCCAACATGTTGGCACTCAATGAATACATTGTAAAATGATCGGGTAACCTTTGCCTGCAGAATGCAGTGAAGGAAAAAGAAGATACGTTTCTCCTCTAAAATTTTTGTGGATTTTTTTTAATGCAGTGTACTTTGTTAATTTAGGGACTAGTCTATTTAAATATATTTGCCTCAACAGAAAAAAGGAGATACAAATCAAATAAATAAATGGTATCTCAGATTTGTTTTGGTCATCAGAACATTAAAAAAGTTGAACACCAATAGCTGTAATTGTCTCCCCTAGTAAGATGATTGCTTGTCTTATTTTTTAGGTTTCCACTATTTACTGCTGTTTATAAAATCTGCTATGAAGAAAAGCCTGTCCAAGAAATGATCTCCTGCCTCCAAAGCCATCCAGAGCATATATAAAGTACTTTACCGTTGTCACATTTCCTGCCTTTTCATACTCTTTCACGAGTTCAAATTAATGTCATTGGCTTGCCTAGTCCATGAAAAAATTGCAGAAATATGTGTGTCTATGGATTTTTCTAAATTATGTATTATACAGCTCCTAGAATACTAGCTGTTATTTTTAGTGGCTAAAATTTAGTTGGCTTTCAAATATACTGTGCAGAACACTCCTCAAACTTCCTAATCCTCTTGCCCTATTTGAAATGCTTGATGTTCTTTTAAGCATAATTCTAATGCTTCCTTTTCAAGCAGGGATTCATCTAGACTTCCCAATGATTCAAGGGGAAGATGCAATTAGGGCAGAAATAAGGTACTACAGTACTCCAAAAGTTTATTGAACTAAAGATCCTATCAGTGTGCATTAATATAATCCAGGAGAGCTTTGATTGTCGATTTCTGGAGCCCTATAAATTGAGCACATCATATCAATATCACCTAGAAATTATTTGCTAAAGTATAGTAAACTTCAAGAACACGTATTCAAATTTTTTCAATCAGATTTGCACATCTTGTATGGCACAGATTGCCATTTAATGAGAATTACTTTGGTATCATTTTAATTAGTGGGAAGTGGCTTTAAGATTTTTAAAACTTAGATTTTAAAAATAATTTATTCTTAAAAGTAATTTAAAGAAATGAAGATTTTTCAAATGTGCTTTTAAAGTGATTGTGGCCTCTTTTTTTAAAAAAAAAAATACTGGTTTGCCAATCCAGTAAGTGTATGGAAATACAGTTCCTAAGGACTCCCGCTCTATTAGGATGTGATGGGAATTGTAGTCCTAAGTGATAAGATTGCTGTTTAAAGCAAAAATTTGCCCTCCAATATTCAGTTTTCTCCATTTTCTCTGCCTAAGCTAAGAATTTAAGATAACAAATCAAAACTTTTTTGATCTAGCTGTGATACTTAACATCACACATTTTTAAGCAATGCATAATCCTGTGGATTTATATATGCAGCTCCAAAACTGCTCTTATCCTAGCTGAATAATATTAAGGTGATGATATAGGTATATGCATGAAGATGAAGCATAGCTGCGTGAAAGTTTTTACGTAATATGTTACCAAGACTGCAACCCATTATCACTCAGGTTGGCCTGCTGCCCAGAAGTTCTTTCAGGTGGCATTTAACAAGTAATCTGCTGTCATGCTCTGATGTGTCAAAACTGTGAAGGTCAATTGAGTTTGGTATAGAATCTTTGTTTCCTCAGCATATTGTTTGTCCATTGGTGGGATTAAATTAGAAAGAGCCAAAGAGTTCTTTTTTCCAGCAAGGTTCTGATATGGGAGTGTACAGCTTTTTCTCTGAACTAACAACTGCATGTGTGCTTTGTGTTTACACTATCTAGCAGTCCAGTGCTTGAGACACAGAATCGACATATACCAGCCTTTAACCACCTGGAGAGTGACAGACCAGTAAAAATCTGAAAAGAGTGGTCTCCACACATTTGAATTCTACCCACTTGGGAAGGCTAGTGCAAATAACTTAAGAGTTGTTGTACTGATTATATCCAAAGTGAACATACTACAAAACATAACTATTTTAGTTGTTTTTATTTTGGTGCCTTTTTTTGTTTCTGTTCCAATTGTTATTTGAGTTGCCTTTGGAAATCCATTTAGCAGGAGCCCACTTGTTAGCAGGAGACCCATGTTTAGAATGGGAATAAGATGTTTTTTTTAAAAAAATGACAAAAATCATGTTGGTTAAGTAAGTAATAATCTGATTAACAAACTATGTAAAGCTATCCTCTCAATTGCTGCCTTCACATCTGTGGAATTACTGCCTCTGTAATTTGTGACCAACATGGGTAGTCCAATACTTCTGGAAGGCATTTGATTGGGGAAAGCTGACCTAACATATATGAAATTAATCATGTGTGACTACTAGTCTTCTTGATTATTATTAAGCTAAAATTAATACCTTGTCTTAGAATAATAGAATGATAGAGTGGAAGGCAGTAGTGGGTTCCACTTACCTTCGCTACCGGTTCGGAACTGTGAGCATGTGCGCACGTGCTTTGCTCACGAACAGCGCTTCTGTGCATGCGCAGAACCTTATGCGCATGTGCAGAACGTCCATGATGATGTCTGGTGGGTGGGTAGAGCCTCCCGCCGCCACTACTGGTTTGCCTGAACCAGGGTGAACCGATAGAAACCTACCACTGGTGGAAGGAATCTTGGAGGTCTTCTAGTCCAGCCTCCTGCCTCAGACAGGACTCCTTATGCCATCCCAGACAAATGGTTGTCCAATTTTTTTCTTGAAAATCTCCAGCAATGGAGCACTCACAATTCTAGGAGGCAAGCTATTCCATTGACTAATCAGTTTCACTGTCAGGAAATTCCTTATTTACAGATTGGAACTTCCTCTGAAGAGCTCCTACCCACTGCTTTTTGCTCTGCTCCCAGGTGTTATGAAGAATAAATTGAAGCCCTCTTCCTCATGACAACCCTTGAAGTATTGGAAGATTGCTATCATGTCTCCCCTGAGCTTTCTCTTCATTAGGCTAAACATGCCTAGTTCCCTTAGCCATTCATCACAATTTAGCCTCCAAACCCCTTATCATCTTTGTTGCTCTTCTCTACACTCTTTCTGTCTATTCTTCAAAAAGCAGAGTGGCAGAGTGGTTCCCCTCCAATTTATCCTTATAACAACCTTAGGCTGAGGACAATGACCAGCTGAAGGTTATTCAGTTTGCTTATAGGCTGATTGGCAGGACTTGAATCAGAAACTCCACTCATAGCTTGAACTGTTCATTTGGACTGCATTTATTTTACATATATTCCCTGGCCTCAGAGCATTAGGATGGTTTATTCTCCTGTTGAGCTCGTTCATTTCCTCAGTCACTTTTATTATGAATTGTCTGTTTTAAGTGGCCTGAATAAGATTATTGCATGATTTTTGAGATAGAAGAGGCTGACTCAAGCACAATCATTTCACAGTTGGGATCACATTAAAAATTAGGAAATCACTCTTAAAAGGAAAGTAGCTCCTTCTTGAAACACTTCAAATAATGCTCGGAATTTGACCCAAATCTTTCTCAACTTGGATGCTTCCACATGTGTTGAAACTAGATGTAGTCCCAACACATCTGGAAAACTATCAGTTGGGTGTAGTGGTTCTACTCCAATGAAAATCTGATATATTTTGCTTTAAGCAGTTAAAGCAATTTTTCTGCTGAGGATGTTCATAAGTTAGAATTACTTGAATACAACATGGTAATGAAAACATGTTTATACATTTGGAAAGGCACAATTGAGAAAAGGCTAATATCGTAATAGAAAACATATATTTCTCTTTATATTATCAAAGCCTCCTGGGCCTAATATGAAGTGACTGCTTTTCTTTTAATATTGAATCTAAATTAATACTTCTTTTCTAACATTCAATATGTATAGCCATTTTGTATATGTGTTTGTAATACGTAAAGGGCTCTGTAAACTGAATGTGATGAGTTATGGATATTGTCAAATTGTTTAAAACTATTTACTCCTATTTTACTCCTTTTCCCCTACTTCATTTTTAAAATCAGATGAAGGGTTAGTAAAAGATTTATCTATGTCACTCATTGTTATTGTTTTCAATAAAACATAATGTTCTGTGTTTCTTGTACATTCAGTGCTTAGGATTTGTTACTCTCTCAATTGTATTTGCTATCTTGATTTCTTCAGAAAGGGAACAGGAAAACAAAATGTTAGAAACTGCTAATGTCTTTGTCCTCATGCCTGGATGATTAATACAACATAGTCACTTACAAACAGAAATTCAGGTAACACAGGAGTTAACAAGTAGTACTTAATAGGAGTATTTTTATTTGGTATGTACATATTTAATAACTACAAAACATATTTTCCCCACAACAATTTGAATCTATGCAACTTTTATTAATGCCAGATAAAATGTGAAAAAGTAGAATAAGTTGGGGAAAGGATGTAAGGACATCTGCACATTTGTGATTAAATGTAGCATATCAAAGTACAGTATATCTCCAAGGCTACAACACGAAGTACACTTACTTTTTTAATGGTTCTTATTTCTGAGTAAACATACATAATGTAGCTTTAAGTATAGCAAAAGGGTACATTCCAGTTAATAAGACTTTACTTACCCTTTATCATGAGAAGGTGTAGAAATTCAAAATTAGTATCAGCTTTAAATGCAATGGCTTCTAGCTAAAATAGCAAAACAATTGATCTACACATTTGAGATGCAGTTATTTTCAATTCATTTCATTTCATTTTCAATTCAGTGGTGAAATGCACTTACCTTCATTACTGAAGGTAAAGGGACACGCTTGGGAATGTGAGCGTGCCCCTCTTCTGCAGATGTGCAGACCCTTCTGTGCATGTTATGTCAAAAACAGGACATAATCCTTTCCTTTAGGAAGAATTAATTAAAAAGTCGTTTATAGAATATTACTCAGAATTATATAAGGTAGATAGGATTCAGGATATAGATATAGATAGATTCCTTGAGAAGCAGAATATTAAGCCAGTTTCACAAGATCAAAGGGATATGTTAACTCAATTAATTACATTAGAGAAAATTATGTCTGCAATTAAAGATTTAAAGTTGGGGAAGGCCCCAGGAACAGATGGCCTGACAGCGGTTTATTACAAAAACTTGTGTGAAGAGATGGCTGAACCAATGAAAGAATTATTTAATACAATACAACAGGGAGGAAAGGTTCCTCCCTCCTGGAAAGCAGCCTTTATATCTTTAATACCAAAGGAAGGTCAGGATCATACAGAACCAAAAAATGATAGGCCTATTTCATTGTTAAATACTGATTATAAGATTTTTGCTAAGGTATTGGCAAATAGATTAATGAAGGTAATGCAGCAAATGATACATCATGACCAAACAGGTTTTATAAGTGGCAGACAAATGAAAACTAATGTAAGACACATTGTTAATGTTTTGGAATATTTAGAAAGGAACAACCAGGTCCCTGCGGGTATAATATTTTTAGATGCCAAAAAAGCGTTTGATCGGCTCAATTGGCAGTTTTTATTAAAATTAATTGAAAGAATGCAGTTTGGAGATACATTTATACAATCAATAAAGGCAATATACCAGAAACAAACAGCGCAAATAATAATTAATGGAGGCGTAACGGAAAATTTCTTAATAGAAAAAGGTACTCGGCAAGGATGTCCCTTGTCTCCATTATTATTTATTTTGTCACTGGAAATATTGCTGAATAATATACGAGACTCAGAAGCAATAAAGGGAATACAGATTAGGCAACAAGAATATAAATTACGTGCATTATATATCTTTCAAATGAAAGATATATAAAGGAGTGGAAAAGATGGATAGATTATATTCAGAACAAATATTGTAATAAGAATTTTCAATTAGCTAACAAATGAAATATTTTGTAGAAATTGTTATATTAAGTAGAATATTGTTGTTTTATTATTAGGAGTTAAAGATCAAGGTTAATAATGTTTTATTATATTGTTAGTTAATTCTAGTTTTGTGTTTGTACTTGTAATACCCTGAGCTAATCCTGGGAAGTCGGGGGGGGAGGG
>WNWU01013428.1:184900-314569 GCA_012654045.1 Ptyas mucosa | reverse complement strand
GGTCAAAAGTGCGAGGACCTGTCAGAAATCACTTTTTTCAGCCCTCTGGGTAGTCCTTTTGTGCACATGGACTATTCAGAGGGCTGAAAAAGTAATTTTTGACTGGTCCTCGCACTTTTGATCAGTCTTTTTTTATTTTGAAATTTACCAGTAGCCGCTGCATTTTCCACCCCCGGCTTATACGCGAGTCAACAAGTTTTCCCAGTTTTTGGGGGTAAAATTGGGGGGGTCGGCTTATATGCGGGTCGGCTTATACACGAGTATATACGGTAAATGAGTTTTGCCCATTTTATGACTTTTTGCCATAGTTGTGAAGTGAGTCACTGAAGCTGTTAAGTGAATCGTGGTCATTAAGCAAACCTGACTTCTTCCATTGACTTTGCTTGTCAGAAGCCAGCTGGGAAAGTTACAAGTGGTGATCACATGATCCTGGCACAGTGCAACTGTTATAACTACATGCTGTTGGCAAGTGCCTGAATTTTGATCATGTGACCATGAGGATGCTGCAATTGTCGTACCGTAAGTAAAAAATGATCATAAGTTTCTTTTTTCAGCGCTGTTAAATGGTCACTAAAAATGGTTGCAGGTTGAGGACTGCCTATATATCACATTCTAAATTGCATGTCTGCTTTTAGTGCATTTGAGACTCCTAGAGATACTTGATACTATTTATTTGCAATTAAATAACCAACTGTATATATTCCTGCTACAAGTACCTTGAAGTAATAAAGAGCTCCATACAAGAAGTAAAACATCCATGTGGGAAACAAGCTACAAATCAGTCAGAGTAATGGAAAGGACTATTCATCGATTTTGAAAAAGCATTTGATAAAATAAGACACAGCAAACTATTACAAATCCTGAAACAAGTGGGGCTAGATGACAAAGACATCCAAATCATAAAGAACCTATATTGGCATCAGGTAGCAAATGTGAGAGTAAGCCAAAAATATTCAGATGATGCAGAAATACGAAGAGGGGTCAGGCAGGACTGTATTCTGTCCCTGCTGTTATTTAATATCTACTCTGAGTCAATTTTCAACGAAGCACTGGAAAACATTGATGCTGGCCTCAAAGTAAATGGTGTTCAGATCAACAATTTAAGATATGCTGATGATACAGTTCTGCTTGCCAGTAAGCATGAAGACCTTCAGCTCCTCATCAACAGTCTCAGAAATATCTGAAAAATATGGCTTGAAGCTTAACACCTCAAAAACCAAAATCATGGTCATCAGCAAACAACCCATTAATTTGCCACTGATAAATTTGGAAGGAATACCACTAGAAAAAGTTGAAAGGCTCACATACCTCAGTTTTAATTTATATGAAAGCTGGGACATGATCAGTGAAGTAAAGACAAGGATAGAGAAAGCTCGAACAGCATTCTTCAACATGAAAAAGGTCTTCTGCAGTCATGACATAAGCCTATGACTGAAAATCAGGCTTGTCAGATGTTACATCTTTTCTATCCTGCTCTATGGAGTAGAGTTGGTCTCTTGACAGAAAATCACTTATTTATTATTATTATTATTTTATTTATTTAACTTTTATACCGCCCTTCTCCTAGCGGACTCAGGGTGGTGAACAGCCAGATAAAAAACATAGTACAAAAGTTAAAATCATTTCAAAATAATTTAGATACAATTTGGCCGAAAGTTTAAAACATGTCAATTAAAAGCAATCAATATCAACACTAAAACCAATTAAAGGATCAGGCCAGCCCGGCCAACTGAAAAAAGTGGGTTTTTAGGGCCCGACGAAAAGTCTGGAGGTCTGGAATCACTTGGATCTCTGGGGGTAGATCATTCCATAGGGTAGGTGCCGCCACAGAGAAGGCTCTCCCCCGGGGGGTCGCCAGCCGACATTGTCTGGCTGATGGCACCCTGAGGAGGCCCTCTCTGTGGGAGCGAACTGGCCGGTGGGAGGCAATTGGTGGCAGAAGGCGGTCCCGTAGATTTGAAGAAACTAGAAGCATTTGAAATGTGGATTTACAGATGGCTGTTACTTATAAACTGGGTTAACAAAATCACAAATGAGGAGATGATAAGCTGCCTGGAAAAGCAAAGGGAAATAATCAAGCCATTAAAAAGCGAGTTAAGAGTATTTTGGACATGTGATGCGACACCCAGAAAAATATAGCATCCTTCACTTAATCCTCCAGGGAAAAATTGAAGGAAAAAGAGGCCCAGGCAGAAGAAGAACATGGCTTTAAAACCTAAGGGACTGGTTTGGACAAAACTCAGCAGCACTTTTTCATATAGCTGTTGACAAAAATAAGATTGCCAACATGATTGCCAACATCCGATGATGGATATGGCACAAAAAGAATGCTTTTTTTTTGCAAAAATATTTGTGTGCCAAACTCTTACTGCAAGCACGAAACAATGGAGTACTAGAATTTTAAAAATCTAATATTCTAATAGGACCTCAGTAAAAAAAATGGACATATGATTCATTTAATTTATTCTCTGTGGAGCTCAAAGCAGACATTTCACTTTAATGTGAATGATGCAGGGTCAGCTATATGAACACTGAAGGGCCCTCTCTATTCACATTATTGTCAGAAAGAAATGTGCTTCTATTCACATTACTGTAAGAAAGAAATTTGCTTCAAAAACAGTGCTTGTTTAGAGATTACACGAAGTCAGCTAAATTACATCCTGGATAATATACATACATCTTCTGAGGGGCCTAGTTGTCAAGGACATCCTGGGTAACATACATATATCTTCTAAGGGGCCTAGTTGTCATGAATGCAAGGACATCCAGATGGAATCAAAAGTTACTTATTAACCAAGGAAGCCATAACTCTAAGCATCAGCAATCACAAAATTAATAAAGGATGTTTAGCTATGATGATCTTATGAACTAGAAAATAATATAGGAATTTAGTAATTAGAAAATGTCAATTATCATGTAATAAATGTTTGTTAACCATATATGGAAAACTGCTGTGCCCACAAATTCCTTTGTCTTAGAAATGTATAAATGTACTTGGGTTAGAGCCCTTCTTTGTCCAGAATCCCAGAAACAAATCTGGTTCTGTACCTGCACAAATAAACTGTCTCTGACTGACCAGGAATGTTGTTTGGTCCCATCATTCCATAACAGTTGTGGTGACTGGTGGGACTAAGGAACAGAGACCTTTGCTCTGCCTGATGGCCTGCCCCAGCGGGGACCAACGCCTTCCCAAGGAAAGCCCACTGGCCGGCCATTAGGACTCCATTGAAGTCTACAGGAATCTTTCAGTGAGAAGGTGCCGTGAGCCCGCTGGAGAAGCAGGTCAGTCAAGGATCCACAAGGTCAACCAGACCCAAGTGGCCAAGAAGGAACAAGTGGCCAAGAAGGAAGAATGCCTGCAGGCAAGTATATGTAAAAAGGGGAGCTTTGAGGTGGACGAGGGGGCCTGATCACCCTCCTGGGAGACAAGGCGTCGTCCTGAAAGTCTCCAATAGGGAGTTCAAGTCCCCTATTAGTACTGTGTGGGTGGTTAAACCCTTGCGGTTCTCATTGATGACTGTCGGAACGTCCAGCGTCGTGAGCCAAGGGTAGTGTTGTTAGGATGAGTGGTTGTAAAAGTGTCTCCAGGACACCTTTACAATGTATGCTAGCCAATTTTAAGAGGGCCTTTAGTGAAGACTATGGTGATCCCTCGTGTGATCCTAATACCTTGGAGATGTTTTGTATAAATGTATGGCCTATCTTTGGCATAAGATGGCCAGAAGAAGGATCATTGGATCCAATAGTGATATTCAAGGTACATCAGATCATTACGCGGGATGGCTATTGGGACCAATACCCATATATAGATCAGTGGAAAATAGCTCAAAGGGCAGCTCCCTCCTTGGCTTAGAAAATGTCAGCTGGAATGTGTGAAAGTGTGTTTGATGAAAGAAAGAAATAAGACCAATAGAAAGATATTTAAAAACAAAGTTTTTAGTCAGGAGGAGGAGGAAGAGGTTAGTCGACCTCCCCCATATACACCACACCCCGTACCTCCAAGATGAAACCCCTATCCACCCCTGCCAATGCATATGGTGCCAAGAACCATCCAGCCCCGGAGATGCCAACAGCAAGTCAAACGGGAAGTTAAGAGTGATGGGGAAGGAGAGACAGAAGAAGAATCTAAACCCATTAGTTCACAAACTCGAAGCCAGACGAGTTTGAAGAAGGCAGAGACTCTGGCCCCTTTAAGGGAAGTCTTGAGTCATGGGACTGATGCCCAGGGACAGCCCACCATTCGTCCCTTGTTCCAATATCAGCCATTCACTAGTACAAATTTACTTAATTGGAAGCAGCAATATGGACCATTTAGCAAAAAGCCCGCCAAAATAGTAGATCTCTTCAGTACTATAATGCAAACCCATAGAACCACATGGGGAGACATCCAACAATTGTTAAATACTTTACTCTCCATGGAGGATAGGGAGAAATGTAAAGCTGCGAAAGAAAAGATCCTATCCCGAAGGTATCCAGACGTTGCCGATGCAGCGCAAAAAGCTGCTGCGGCTGCAGAAGTTGGTCCCAATTGGAATCCCAATGATAACCAACACCAGACTCTATTAAATGACTATTGCCTCTTATGCATAAACAGTTTATGAGAGGCAGCAAAAGGTCCCGTTAATTATGTCAAAACCACCACCATACTCCAAGAAAAAAAATGAAAGTCCTGAGAGCTTTTTGGCCAGACTAGTAGAATCCTACAAAGTTCATACTGGGATAAACATAGAAGATCCAGCAAATAGGCACCTGTTAAATGAACGGTTTATCACTCAAAGTGCCATAGATATCAGGAGAAAATTGCAGAAACTAGAAGAAGCTCTAGGAAAAAATACCAGTGAACTCCTGGAAGTTGCAAGAAAGGTTCATCTGAATAGAGATAGAGAAGAAGAAAAAAGGCAAGATGCTAAAGAAAGGAAGAGGACTGAAATGTTAGCCATGGCCCTGGGAGGAATTATCTTAGGGCCCAACCAATGTGCCATCTGTAAAGAAGAAGGACATTGACAGAGAGAGTGCCCCCATAGAAAGACGGAATCAAGAGGAGTATCTTATGGGCATGGGCGACCTGTGTTTAGAGGAAGAAATTTTAGAGGGACCCTGAGAGGAGATTTTAGAGGAAGAAGAGGTACTGACAGACAACAACCCAGCCAGTCGCACCAGAATGAGGAAGTGATTGGCCTAGCCGAGATGGAATGGGATGACTGAAGAGGCCAGGGCCCCATTGACCCACCCCCAGAGCCCATGATGGATTTATGGGTGGGAGGACGTCAGGTCCACATGATGATCGATACCGGAGCCAGTCGATCAGTAATTAATAAACAAGTGGCCCCCTTGTCGAATAAGAAAGTCAGAGTCCAAGGAGTGCCAGGCACACCAGCCACCCACAGCCTCCTGAAACCGGTTAAATGCAAGGTTGGGAACGGCCTAGTAGAACCCCAATTCTTGTATATGCCTGAATGCCCAGTTCCGCTGTTAGGAAAAGATCTACTTTTTAAAATGAGAGCCACCATTTCCTTCAATGATAATGGATAATACCTAACAGTAACACACCCAGTGGAAGAAACGTGGAGAGTAATGATGATACAAGAAACACTCCCAGAAACTGATTGGGAGGAATTTAATGTTCCTACGCTGTGGGCAGAGGACAATCCCCCTGGGTTAGCTAAATTTGCCTCCCCAGTAGAAGTCAAATTGAAATTGGGATACAAGTCCATCAGAGTGCCCCAGGATTATGTCCCTCAAGAAGCTGCAGAAGCCATTCAAGTTTTAATTGACAAATATTTAGCTGCAGGGATACTTAGAGAAACTCAATCCCCATGGAATACCGCAATTTTGCCCATAAGGAAACCAGATGGGGGTTGGAGGCCGACACAGGATTTGAGGCCTGTAAATAAGGCGGTGATCTCACTCCATGCGATCGTCCCGAACCCCTACATTTTGTTTGGGACCATCCCTCATTCAGCCGCATGGTTTTCAGTCATAGACCTGAAATATGCTTTCTTCACTATACTCTTGCACTCTGATAGCCAAGACTTGTTCGCCTTTGAGTGGAAAGACTCTAAATTGCGTAGACATTGTCAGTATACCTGGACAAGATTGCCCCAAGGTTTTAAGAATTCTCTGACTCTTTTTGGGCACACCCTTGCCTTGGACTTGCAGCACTTTCAACCCATTCAGGAAGGAGACTGTCTCCTTCAATATGTAGATGATGTATTAGTAACAGGAACCACTCAGGATAACTGTTTCAAAAATACCCAGACCCTCCTTGAATTACTGAGAGACTGTGGATATAGAGCTTCAAGGAAGAAGGCTCAATTAGTAAAGAAAGAGGTTACATATTTGGGATACACTCTATCTCAAAGTCAGAGAAATTTAGGCTTACCTCGGAAACAGGCAATTTTGCAACTGCCCCTGCCAAAAAATCGAAGAAAACTGCGAGGTATTTTGGGAGTCATGGGTTTTTGCCGCTTATGGATTCCCAATTTTGCCTTAATTGCCAAACCCCTGTATACATCAACCCAGGGAGCAGAAACAGACCCTTTTGAATGGGCCAAGGAACAAGCAAATTCATTAGGTCATTTAAAGGAAGCACTTACATTCTTTCCAGCGTTGGGGTTGCCAGACCTTTCTAAGCCCTTTTGCCTTTATGTAGATGTTCGTCAAAATGTGGCATTAGGGGTATTGACTCAACAGCACGGATCATGGCAACGGCCGGTGGCTTACTTGTCCAAACAGTTAGATAGCCCTGCCCAAGGCTGGCCACACAGTCTTAAAATTCTGGCCGCTGTGGCAGAACTTATGAGAGATACAAACAAACTGACTTTTACCTCAGAAGTCACAGTCTACACATCCCATGCGTTGCAAACCATCCTAGAAAACAAAGGACACTTGTGGATAAGCAACCAGAGGTTGCATAAATACCAGGCATTGCTGTTAGAAAACCCCCAGATTAGTCTTCACCAATGTGCCACTATTAACCCAGCTACTCTCATGCCTGTGCCTGATGCATCCCTTCCGTTGCATGACTGCCTACATGTATTAGATCATCAGTATTCCTGTAGACCAGACTTGACTGACACCCCTCTTCCAAATGCCCAGCTTACTTGGTTTACTGATGGATCCAGCTTTGTGGAAAATGGAGCTCATTATGCAGGATATGCTACAGTTTGCCAACATGCAGTCATTGAAAGTGCCCCTCTTCCAGTGGGTACAAGTGCTCAAGCAGCTGAGTTGGGGGGACTCATCCGAGCATTAGAGTTAGCCACAGACAAAACTATTAATGTGTACACAGACAGTAAATATGCCTTTTTGACTATTCAAGCGCATGCAGCTATTTACAAGGAAAGGCGCTTCACTGACTCTACAGGCAAATTAATCCAACATGCCCCTTTAATTAAAAGATTGATTTTTGCCGCACAATGTCCCAAATTCTTAGTTGTCATCCATTGTCCGGGTCATCAGAAGGCGGACACTCTCGTTGCACAGGGCAATCGATTTGCTGATAGAGAGGCCAAATTGGCAGCACACCCCTGGGTAAGAATGATTATTATCTTTATATGGCACAATAAATAGAATCCTACATTGAAAGATCACATCCGACATATACTCCTGTGGAGAAGGAAAAGGCCGAAGGGGATCTGAAAGCCACTCTTGTGAAGGGATGGTATACCCTTCCGGACAACCGCCTGGTAGTGCCAGTTTCCCTTGCCTGGCCTTTAGTATCAGAGGCCCATCAAACCTCACATATAGGCAAGACTGCTTTAGCTCAACAGTTACAGGCAGCATTCTATATTCCTAACTTATAGGGCCTAGTTGCCAAAGTAACTTCCCAATGCTCTACTTGTGCTCAAGTGAATGCTAAACAAGGACCGCTTTTACCGCCAGGACAGCAGCCTATCTCCTACTTGCCCATGGACTACTTAGTTGTCGACTTTACTGACATGCCTAGATGCAATGGTTATAAAGCATTGCTCATTTTCATTGACACTTACTCTGGATGGATTGAGGCCTTCCCCATTCGAAATAAGCTAGCTATACCAGTAGTACGCTGTCTTTTAAAGGAAATAATCCCTAGATTTGGATGTCCATCTACCATCAGTTCTGACAATGGCCCAGAGTTCGTGCAACGTGTAAATTGCCACTTAGCTGAAGCGGCAGGCCTAAAATGGAGATATCATTGTTCTTTTCGGTCACAATCGTCAGGAAAAATTGAACGGACTAATCGATCATTGAAAGCAATTATTACAAAACTGCGCTTAGAAACCCACTTGCCATGGTTTCAAGTTTTTCCCATGGCCTTGTACATTTTTTGAACTGCCCCACGAACCAAATACCAGCTGTCTCCTTTTGAACTTCTGTATGGTAGACCTCCTGCCTTGTTCAAGCACCACTTTCAGGGATGGCCAGATTTAGCTCAAAAAGGGGGGATAGAAGCAAGAAAATTACTTTTGCAGTTACACAACAATCATGTCAACCAACTGAGGCATTATATGCAAGAATGTAGACCTCCCCCTATTACGACTGCAGGTCACAACTACAAACCAGGTGATAGAGTTTAGATAAAGCATTGGAAAATGAGCCTTTAAAACCTAGATGGAAAGGACCCTATACTGTCGTGATGTGTTCACCTCTTACAGTTAAGACCTTAGAAGGACGATCCTGGGTCTACTGGATGAGACTGAAGCTCGCAGACCAGAGTGATCCGGTCACATACCAGGTGACAAAAACTGAAAACCACTGGTGCTGAAGTTCAAGAAGAATACACCCTGCTGAGTTCTACCGACAATGGACTCTCAACACACACTGGTGATCGTCAGCGTTGCTGAACCACCCGGAAGCTGGTTCCCAGCGCATGGCAGAAGCTCGGAACCAAGGAAGATAACGTTCCCTGACTGTATTTTGTAATGTAAAACCCATTAACTGTGATAGACACCAGTAAGGAATTCTTAAAGGTACTCATGTTTGAGGAAGATTGGATGTGGGGAATCCGGGCAGTTGCTATTCTCCTCTGGGCAGCTGCTATCCTAGTCCTACTATTGGTATTGTGTTATTTTTATGAGGACCGGTTCTGTGGGAAGCCTAGGACTGAGGTTGATACTGTTCTTTCCCAAGTTATATATAACCTGAACCCTCTTCCTGACGTAGTGAGTTTGTAAAATATGGGTGTTGTGATATTAAGGCCCTGTGTGTGTGTGTGTGTGTTGAAAGGAAGTGATTATGTTTTCCTTATGGCTTTGGATGTTTTTGGCAAAGGATCTGTTGAGTGATAATATCTTGCACAATAGTTCCCACTGTTGTGAGGATGCCCGAGAAATCCCCCTTGTTCATGAGGATGGATCCAGAGATGTTGAGAACCCCAAGGAACCAGACAGCATCAGGTTACTAGATAGAGACACTTTAGGTCAAGTCCGCTCCCGCCAACGACGTATTATCGGTAGGTGTGGTCGTTACTTTAGATCTGAGCCAACTCCAAGACCTAAGATTGAACAATTGACAATCCCAGTAAAGGGGGGAATAGAACAGAGAGAGAACGGACCTCTGCAACAATTGAAAAAAGGGAACTGCATATCAAGGATACTGGAATTAGGTCAAAGTCTCGTTAATCAGTCTGATTCTGCCTTGGGTCAAAACTGCTGGTTGTGTTTGTCTGCTAGTCCTTCATCCTATCATGCTGTCCTAGTTGAGCAAGATCTCTGGGAAAGGACAAAAGCTACCCTAGTCCTTATAAAGGATATTAAAAACAAAGCAGCAACATCAAAGTTGCAAGGAGACTTTTATAACGCATTCAAAAGACTGGGAATAAGCCACCTTCCAATAGCCGGCCCTATAGCCACTGGTGTAGAAATCATGGGAATACCCTCTATATGTGTAAAGAGACAGCAGAAACCTGGTAGGACTGTAGGATCCCTGACGGAAGAACAATGTCCATCAGAAATATACTTTGGTCCTAGAATGAACCTTATGGATGTAAAATTAACCAGAAGTATTTCTCCTTCAGCCCACCACTTATTTCAAGAAAAGGTCACTTTCTCAATACCACCAAATATGATTATTAAAAAAGGAAGGTGGGGAGGATGGAATATATCTTTGGAAAAATGTCCGAGGCCATTTCAGCCAACACGATTTCCATTCTGGTTCACCTTAAAGTCCAAATCAGGCTTATATACTCTCTTTCCCCCTGGAAATGTAACCTCCCGTTATCTTCTTGAAGGTCCAACTCTTAGAGATAAGCAAAAGGACCCTTCACTAGAAGTCCCATTACAGCCGCTGACTGGAATGTTTGTGGCAGGGACTTTGGGGGGTCTGGACTAATGAAAAGAACCACTGAGCTCATGCCTTTTCCATAAATATAGGTGTATGTCTAGGGGAAAATGGAGTTTTCTTCATATGTGGAAAGGATGCGTATCTATGTTTACCAACAAACTGGACAGGGACATGCACACTAGTACACCTTCTTCCTAAAATAAGTGTTGTAAGCGGAGAATATACCATCCCTGTTCCTCTCATGGGACATGTTCAGAAACGGGTGCCAGTCCTAGTCCCACTATTAGTAATCATGGGAATAGGAACTGCAGTTGGAACAGGTATAGGTGGAATGACACACTCCGTAATACAGTTTCGGTAATTGTCAGAAGAGCTTCAAGAAAGCCTGAACCAAATTGCTGGGACTTTGGTAGAAGTCCAAGACCAGATAGATTCTTTGGCAGCAGTGGTCCTACAAAATTGATGTGCCATAGACCTCCTAACAGCAGAGAAAGGTGGTTTGTGTGTATTTCTGGGAGAAGATTGTTGTTTCTACATGAATAAATCAGGCATGGTCAGGGAAGTTGCCAAGGATTTGCAGGACAGGGCTTCCAAGATAAGTCAGAAGTTACAGACAACTGACATGTGGTTTTCTTGGTTGCCTGGATCCAGCTGGATTAAACAAATGTTATTCTTGTTGATATGTGCTGTGGCAGACCTAGCTTTTATTCCTTGTGTAATTCCTCTGCTCCGGCAGCTATCAATAAGAGCGGTGAAGGAAATGAAATCTGAAAAGGAGTTAGTTTTGATGGAGTGCCTCCTTGATCATCAGGTTAGCTCTAATTCCCTTGATGACAATAAAGACTCAGATGCAGACACATATGTAGAAATTGAACCTGGAAGAGAATGGAGAGAGTACCTCCAAGGATTAGGGAATGAAGATCAAGAAATACCTACCCCTTGCCTAGATTAGTCATATTTTGCTAGATATTATAGATTTGCTTTGTTTATTAAAAAAGGAATGGAATGTAATCTGCTAAAAAATCGAGCATGCAAGGAGTAATGGAAGTTTCTGTGTAGAAAAACGTCCAAAGGGGGGAATAATGTGAATGATGCAGGGTCAGCTATATGAACACTGAAGGGCCCTCTCTATTCACATAAATATTGTCAGAAAGAAATTTGCTTGAAGAACAGTGCTTGTTTAGTGATTACACGAAGTCAGCTAAATTACATCCTGGGTAATATACATATATCTTCTAAGAGGCCTAGTTGTCATGAATGCAAGGACATCCAGATGGAATCAAAAGTTACTTATTAACCAAGGAAGCCATAACTCTAAGCATCAGCAATCACAAAATTAATAAAGGATGTTTAGCTATGTTGATCTTATGAACTAGAAAATAATATAGGAATTTAGTAATTAGGAAATGTCAATTATGATGTAACAAATGTTTGTTAACCGTATATGGAAAACTGCTGTGCCAACAAATTCCTTTGTCTTAGAAATGTATAAAAGCAGTTGGGTTAGAGCCCTTCTTTGTCCAGAATTCCAGAAACAAATCTAGTTCTGTACCTGCGCAAATAAACTGTCTCTGACTGACCAGGAATGTTGTTTAGTCCCATCATTCCATAACAACTTTGTTCTACTCTCAAAACTATCCTGCAAGTACAAGTCAGTTTAAGAATTAAGAATAAACAACCAACAGCTGCCAAATACAAGCTCTATGATAATAGTTCTTATCAAAAGCATATAGAAAAATACAAGCTAACGCAGTGAGATAAGACAGGTTGAACCATGGACCATATCCTTTTTTAGCTGTAGGTCCTGTGATTACTTGAATTAGGGATGAACCACATTATATCAGCTACTAGCAACACCTAATTTTATAGGACAGCCCTAGAAAATAGTCTTAACTATTCAAAATTAGTTAAATATATACTAGGTTCCAAGTTTAATACACAGTAATTCAGGTTATAGAAATCCCTCGTAATTACACTGTACTGATCAGAAAGATATGGTTATCTATATTTATCTACAGAAAGTCCTCAACTTACAACCACTCATTTAGTGATCATTCAAAGTTAAGGCACTAAAAAAAGACTTATGACTGTTTATCACACAATTGTTGCAATATCCCCATGGTCACATGATCAGAGTTTGAGCACTTGCCAACTGGCATGAATTTATGACTGTTGCATTGTCCCGGGATCATGTGATCATCATTTGTAACCTTCCCAGCTGACTTCCAACAAAGCAAAATCAATATGGAAAGCCAGTTTTGCTTAATCATTACATGATTCACTTAACAACTACAGACATTTGCTCAACAGCTGTGACAAAAAAGATTGGGGCAGAACTCACTAAACAATTGCCTTCCTTAGCAATGGAAATTTTGGGTTTAATTGTGGTTGTAAATTGAAGACTAGCTGCAGCTGTATATATGTTCAGATTAGATAATTTAGGTCTTTCACTACAGTTTTAAAGCAGAGCAGTAAACCCAGTGATTTCCTATATTTTTGTTTTACAAGAAGATGGCATTTTTAATTTTAACTTTGAAATCCAAAGAATATTTTCTTTAGGAGTTTTGTTGTTGAATTGATAAAATAGGTACATTAGAAAACTTCCTTTTTACGATCCCTTAATTTTGGATAGAGTTGGGGCAACTGGATGGATCTGAACATTTACTGGAGAGATGCCCTTCCTGATGCCATGTGGAGTTCACAAAAGGTATTTTTTCTTTGTGCCCTAGGAGAGAAACATCTGCCACTCATGATAAAAAGATACATAAATTAGTAAATAATATAAGCAGCAGCTAGTTCAGGTTAACAATTACATTCTTTTGTACATTATAAAATTACACTTGCTGTGATTTAAGTTTAAATTACTTCATGTGAGAATGTTTCCTCCTCAAAGAACCATAAGCATTACAATCCTTTAGACACTAATGGAATTTAAGGCAGCTATTAATATCTTACATTGTTCAACAATTTAAAGCAAGAATGGACACATTTGAAATTTTGAGACCATAAAGGGGCTCAACAAATCACAAAGACTCATCTACCAGAACTGGTGGAATTCATTTCCTTTTAGTCATCCATGATGCTCTTTCCCACCCATGGTGTCCACAGGGTGATCAAAGAAATGATAATGGTACCTGCAATGCATATAAAAAAGGGACAGAGCTTTAGTTGTGCAGTCACAGACTTCCTATTGACTTTTTTTGACCCATGTTGCCACTCAAGTTTAATTTGGGGAGAGGAATGGGATATATTTCAAATAAAGCACTGGGTTGCAGTCTCTCATTGCTGTTATTTTCCAAGAATACCTGAAGTGGTATAATGGTAAAGCAGTCCCTGCAGATTTTTACTTCACTAGTCATTGCTGTAGGAGGGGTGTTCACCTGTTTCAAGGGCACTGAGTCAGCACTGTCAGAAGACATTTCCATGGTCATGCTGCCAACATGACATCACAGAGCACTGTTAATTTCCCACAAAAGTGGTACCTATTTATCTACTTACATTTGCATCAGGGGTGGTATTCACTTATCTTCACTACCGGTTCATAAATGGGAGCGCATGCACAGAGTGTCAAAAACAGGATGTGATCACATCCAGGCAGGTGGATGGAGCCTCCTGCAGCTGCCGCTACTGGTTTGCCGAAACCGAATAGAACAGGCTGAATAGCACCACTGATTTGCATGCTTTTAAACTGCTAGGTTGGCAGGAGCTGGTGAGGATGGGAGTTCACTCCATTGCATAGTGCTCAGGTCTTGAACCTGGGCTACTGGCTTTCCAGCCAACAAGCCTAATGTCTTAACCACTGAGCCTCCATGCCTCCTGAAGAAGTGTATGTGAAGCTTAAAACATTTTTGTAAATGAAGATATTAGAAGTTTATGCTTTGTTTTTTATTAGTTAAATAGTTTTTAAAATTAAAAGTTAGGTGAAGAAGGCGGCAAGATGTTGTCTTCAGACACACTAAGGCCAGGATGTGCTATTGCTCCTAATAACTAAATTGAATCCAGAGAAGAACAATTTCCTTATTTGGATTTTATTGAGATTCTATCTTTATTTCCACAAAGCAGGAATCTTAAGAGCCTTTTCACCATTCCTCATTATTTACACATCAGAAGTAATTATTTTCCTGGGTTGACTGGCAGAAAGTAATGAGGAAACTGGAATAAGTTGCAATGAAATACTCCAGTGCACCATCAAAAGTCACATGTGCTTTTGACATGGTGATTTAGTTAGCTGCTATATGGCTCTTAACTTTCCATGCTAAACACTGTTGCTAAGTGCTTTGGGACAATGTTAGCTTTGTATAGAAAGTTTCCATTATATTGAAATCATTCTTCCCAGTAATATTGGTTACTATTATTACTCTCTGACATATACATATATTCAGTAGCATGCAAATGTTTCGGTACCTGACTCAAATTGTATATTTCAAGGGTTTCTCTTCATGACCGAAACTTTTGCTGACACAACTTCTGCTCGGGAGAAAGTTAAATATAACACATTTGGCAAAGTTGCATGCAGACTATTGCAGCTGTTCGTAGATTGAGAATAAGAAAAGTCAACATAACAGGTATAAAAATTTGGACATTTCCCACTGATTTAATGCAATTTAAAAACAAAAACCTCTCTGTTGTTAATAAGACCCAAATAATGATGGTTGATTATTTTGCCAGGCAAAAGGAATTCTGACTCTTCTCACCTGTCAAATTGTGGTACTTCCATAATTTTCCACATTTATTGGGTCCTCTTAGCAGCTGACTGGACATTTGAAAACGAATATTATTCATGACTATAAAGTAGGGGAAGGCTACAGCTTTCATCTATTACACTGTTAAATATGGGTGGTTTTAATATGTTTTCTAGGGAGCAGTGGCAATCAGTGACAAAGGAAATTTTGTGAGTGAAAAGAAACAAAGATTTAACCGAAATCAATTCACCCAAGTAACTAATATCCCAGAAAAAGAAATACAGTGTAATAAGTGATTCTTAAGAGAATAGTTAAGGAACAAAGTTGGCATTCTGTAGGAGATATGTTGCTATTTATGAAGGGGATGTTTTAGAATTTCATCAGTACAGTTCAGATCATGTTTTGGAGGCTGCAAAAGTAGTGCAGAGAGTCTGCATAAAGTTTATGTTTGTATTTCCATTAATTCCAAGAAAAATCAAGGGAGGATTGCAATAAAGTGATACATAAGTGAATTTAAAACATCATGTTGGCAACCAAATAGAAATACAATTTAAGTGATTTTCTATACAGGTAGTCCCCGAGATATGATAGCTCATTTAATGACTGTTTGAAATTACAATAAGCCACCCAAAAGCTACCTACAACCCTGTTTTAAAGTTACAATGTGTGCAGTGCAGCCATGGTCATTTTATTCTTACAACTAACTGCATCCGCCCACTTGTTTTCCCTCCATCCTGCCCCACCAGGTTCCTACAGGCACTGGCCTTGCTTTGCCACCCCACTGATTCCACACACTCCTCCCCATCACCATTCACTCACTTACCTTTTGAAGGTATCCAGAGCTCGGAAGTAAGGATAGGGAAGGAAGACTTTGTTGCTGGACTGTTGGGCCACATGATGCAGGAGAATAAATTCTGTTGGTTTTCCTTTAGCTAGCCTTAGCTTCCTTAGTGTTAGCTTTGCTAGCTTTACACTGCTAACATTTGGGAAGCGAATGCTGGCAATGAGAAAAAAACCAGTGGGAATTGTTCTTTTTGCTAGCACCAGCTTTAGCTCCCCAGTATTAGCAGTGCTAACACAGCTAACACTTGGAGAGCTAAGGCTAAGCAACAAAAGGAAAACTGGCAGGATTTCTTCTTCTCAATTGTGCCACATGGCCCAGAAACAGAACGGCCTGTCCTCTACCTAGACCTCCTGAACTCTGAAGAGCTTCAAAAAATAAGTGCAGAATTGTGACAGGATGGGGTAGAGAGAGGCGTATAAGCAATGGTGAAATTCAATTTTTTTTTTACTACCGGTTCTGTGGACATGGCTTGACGGGCGTGGTGTGGTGTGGTGTGGCTTGGTGGGCAAGGCAGGAGAAGGATACTGCAAAATCCCTATTCCCTCCCCATTCCTGGGGGAAGGATATTGGAAAATCTCCATTCCCACCCCACTCTGGGGCCGGTTCTACAAACTACTCAAAATTTCCGCTACCAGTTCTCCAGAATATGTCAGAACCTGCTGAATTTCACCCCTGCATATAAGACTATGGGGCAGGAAGGAAAGTATGGGAAAACTCAAGGCACATGGAAAGGCTTTGGGAGTCCCCATGCAGGTATGTTTATGCCTACATTAGGCTTCCCAGACACTTCCCCCATTCTTGAGGCATTCCATGTTCCACTTAATGACCCATGAATTCATTTAACAAATGCATTGGGGAAGCAGGGATAGTGAGGTTGTTAATGAGGTGGTTCACTTAACAATCATCCTGACTTCTGACAATAATGGTCAGGCTTCATTACTGTCATAACTCAAGGATTAGATGTAGGAGATGACTAGATAGAGCCTAAGGGGGGGTCTCCTACCTTCTCCCGCAGTGAGTTGTCCTGTGGCAAGTTGTCCATGGTGAGTTGTATGCGATAAGTTGGTCGGGACCAGTGGGGTGGGGTGGCGGCAGTGAGTTGTCATAGACCCTGTGGACCATATTCTTGATTATCAGTAAGATTTGTCTTGAATCAAATGGAAAATGTTGTGAAAATATAACAATTTTGATGGAGGTGATATTAAATCATTAGCAGCTTGCTTGATATGATCCCTGGTGCTTCTCCTGATCTTAACAGTATATTTACCTATAAATAAAGCTATTTTCAGAAACTGACATTTCTCCTTGCAGCTGTTTGTCAAACACATATCTACTGTATAATAAATACTACAAATTCTTCTGATGTCTATCCGTAATAAAGAAAACTGGCTGATTCAGATTTTCATGGCAGCTACTTACTGCTAATATTTATGTTGAATCTTCATTGATATAGGGCCTATAAATATGAGTTTGTATGTCAGAGTTTCCAGGCTTGGCACCCTTCAAAGATGTAGGACTAGAATTTTCATCACCTCTTGCCAAATATTTTTGCTTTCTTTTTCAACATACATCATGAACACAAGTTAGAAAGGAGTATTACACATTTGGTAATGGACAATAAAACCATTGTGCATTTTGTTCATTTTTAATATTTTTTCAACTATATTTTGCTCTGTAGTCTTTAGAATTGTAATCTTCTTAAATTGTAATCTCTATATACATTTGACAACGTATTTCAATAATATAATTTCCACTTACAAGTTGGATCAAATGTAGATATTGGAACATTTTGAGGGATATTTCAAATATTATGTACTTTCCTTTATCCAATGATAAAGTGTGCAGAAGACATAGCTGTCTTCAGTATCAATGTATTTCCAATTACCAATCCAAGGTATAGTCTTCCTTGAATATTGCATAATAATACCTCTTTTACAAATTGCTGAAGCAGCTAATTAGCAATCTGGTTATGATATTTTAAAATAATTCAAAATTTTAAATTGATTTTGTAATAAATGCAGTTGTATTTATTGTAAAACACAAATTAGAAGCATATATAGATTGATCTTCACTGATCAAGAAGATATAAAGGGAGTGAAAAGGACAATATCTGGGATTTTATGTTTAGATCCTCAAGAAAGAATCAAAAGCTATAATCTTGGACCATGGCAAGATTGTAAAGTTATCTTCATAAAAATGAACATTATCCTAACTTTTCAAACTGAATCTTACTGCCAAAGCTATGCAGGACACTGGGCTTTAGTAGTCATGCATGCTCATGCATATATCTTGGAGAACTAGAATCAAAGTACATTTAATCCTGGAGTTAAAGTCTAACACTTAAAGTTAAAACTGGAAAAAACTGGAAAAAGGTGACAAATAGATTGTGGGTGCATATATAGATTCACTTAATTTAAAAATGCACTTTTACTATCTCTATAGGTACAGACAATAAAAGGGGAGAAATCCCAAAACAGCAATCAGAAAATTAAAACATGGGAAAATAAAAATAATTGGCTGGGGTATACAATATATTTATATTTTGACATGTCCTTTCAGTACCCATCAGCATTTTAAGTGAACTTGTTATATACAGTGGCACCTCTGTACTGTTAATTGTTGTTAATTGGTTCCAGGAGGCCCAATGAGTACCAAAAATGATGAGCACCAAATAAATTATTCCCATAAGGAATAATGTAGTGAGTCACAAGATAGCCAACTCAAACAAGTTCTAGCTTGTGCGTTGAGTACCAAACAAACAATGAGTACCAGGACAACATTTTCCCATCAATATGCATTGAATACCAAATTCTATGAGTTTCAAAGCAGTTAAGTACTAAGGTACCACTGTATAATAATTCTGAAGTATTCATAATGAATGATTCTGTTTTAGTACAGATTAAAGGTACATGTATTCTTAGTTTTAGTATTCCTTCAGTTAAATTCTGTAGATTTACATAACCATTGTTCATACTTGTTGGTTCCAGTTTTAACTTAACTTAACCTTCCAGTTTTATCAAAAGATAGCATCATTTGTTAGTTTTTAAAATGTTATCAGAGTCTAGATCATTTATCTGAAGTTAGCGTGTTGTTTTTTGCTCTGTATTGTACCAGCCACTTTGAAATCTCTGCTAAAAACCAGTACAATGTATTAAAGTACATTCCTTGCTGTTTCATATTTGTCACATTTATAGATAGGTATGTCTATTTAATGAAAGATGTTAAGAATATATTAACAGTGTGATCAAAACTTAAACATAAAGATCTTTTATGCTTTGTAAATATAGCAGATTGAGATTTAGTTAGTACTTCTTTCTCTCTCTTCTCAGGAAGGTGCACGTCTAGATGTATTTCCTTCTTGAAGGAGAGTCTGGTTTAAGGTTTCTTCCAAAAGAACCAAGGTAGAAAAGGATAGAACAGGATAGGGGTGGAACTAAAATGGAATCTGGAAGAACAGAATGAAGCCAGAACAAATCTTAGCCAGTTGCAAGTACAATTTAGCAGATTCTAGAAATCACTAGTTTTTGTACATTAGTAGCAGTTATTTGAGAGGAGATATTTCCTAGCCATGTTGAGCAATTTATTTCCAGTTTTTTCTTCTAATCCATTTTGGTAATGAAGTTTTCTTGTGAGATTTTGCTAAAATTATATGATTGCTGGGAATAGTTGGCTGGCGTGGCTTTCTCTCCTTTTCATGGTCATGTAAAGGAAAATTTTCTCCTATCCAGTAACATCCGACTCTAGGGGGCAGTGTTCATCTCCATTTCTTGGCCAATGGAGCCAGTGTCGCCCAAAGACATTTCCATGTCATGTGGCCAGAATGACTGTATACCAAAGCATATGGAATGGAGTTACCTTCCCACTAAAGTGGTACCTATTTATCTATTCGCATTTGCATGCTTTTGAACTGCAAAGTTGGCAGGAGCAGGGCAAGTAACAGGAGCTCACCCCATCACGTGGCACTTGGGTCTCAAATCCAGGCTGTCAGCTTTCCCACTGACAAGGTCAGTGTCTTTAACCTCTGAGCCATTGTGCCCGTTCATGGTCATGTATAGCTTGGTAATCATCTGGGAAGAAAATTAAAAATGCTGCCAATAAGAGTTTTATTGGGATTAATTTTGAGTTATATCTGTCCCTTTTCATGAGAGTATTACTGTATATACTCGAATATAAGCCGAGTTTTTCAGCACGTTTTTCGAGTCACGAAAAAAATGCCTTTTTAAAAGAAAACAAATGCGTAGACCTGTGTCTGCAAAAATAGAAAAAACAGCCCCTTTCAGCTTCAGTATAGGTTAATTACCATAAGTTGATTTGAACAGCCTCCTGACTCTCAGCTGATTTGCTCTCAGCTGTTTTGTGCAGGGTCTTTTTCTAGCTGCAAAGAGTGCTGCTAGTGCTGCTGGAGCACATTTTTTTTTCTCCTTGTGCAATTCAAACTGAAAATGAAACTGAAACTAAAGCAGGTTGTTGGCTTTGCTGTTTGCTTGCAACGTTGGAAAGGCAGATTTCTTTTCTTTTTCCTCATCAAAAAAGGTAGGTGCAAACAATGGGAAATTTATGGCAAATGGCAAAAGGAGAATTCAAGATTTTAAAACACAAAAGAAAAAAAGCTCTATTTAACTAGGGGATTGTAATAATTGAGATACTATTAATTGTATACTGTGTTGAAAGCAGTAATGGTTAAGTTGTGGTTTGGAAGAATATATGGGGGAAATTATTTGGTTTATTATTATTGGTAAATATAATTACCAGTAATTGATTTGTAAGAAATTGGATTGCATGGAAATAATTGGAATATTCATGTTCATATTGATTAATATACAAAGAAGATAGTTATATAACTAATTGATTTATATTAAAATGTTGAATTTGTATTGAACAACTGTAATATTACATAATTAACCAATGTGAGGATGGATATAAAAATAGATGACAATGAGAAGGGGTATAACATAGAATAGAAGTGAAAAATTGAATTTGATTAAGATTAGAGATGAGGATGAAGAGTAATATTGTTTTTTTTAAAAAAAATAGATGAGGAATAAATATGGCAAAAAGGAAATATAGAAATTGTAAATTTAAGTGAAATGACTAAACACTGTTTAAATTTGTGAACCGGCCAAATACTCTGTTCAAAGAAAATACATTGTATGTTTGTATGTGTGTTTCTAATTATTGCTATTTATTCATATTTGTTCTCTTTTATTCTTTAAAGTTTAGCAATTCATTCTTTATCTTGAGAGCTTTATATTTGTTTGGGGTTGGTTTTCTTCCCTTTCATCTTTTTTATTGGTCAGCAATCTTTCTCCTCAAACCTACCACCTCTCTCTTTGAGAAAGGGGGGAGAAAGAGAATGAGAGAGAGAGTGGGGGAGAAAGAGAGAGAAAGAGGGGGAGAGAGAAAGAATGAGAAAGAGAGGGGGAGAGAGAAATGGTGATAAGAGAGGGCAAAAATGTAAATGTGAGGACAGTCGTAAGTTCGAGGACTGGTCACAAGTGCGAGGAGCAGTCAAAAATTACTTTTTCAGCCCTCTGAGTAGTCCATATGCAGAAAAGGACTACCCAGAGGGCTGAAAAAAGTGATTCCTGACAGGCCCTCGCACTTTTGACCAGTCTTTTTTTATTTTGAAATTTACCAGTAGCCGCTGCATTTCCCACCCCCGGCTTATACTGGAGTCAATAAATTTTCCCAGGTTTTTTTGTGGTAAAATTGGGGGCCTTGGCTTATATTCGGGTCGGCTTATACTCGAGTATATACGGTATATACATTGCAAACTAATAATATATAATTGTGCTTTTGTTGTTTTAGTGTTCTTTTCCTTAACTTTTGTCTTTCAGAAAATTTTACAGTAATTTCTTAGTATTCTAGTCTACAGCCAGCAGGTTTCTTTTAATAACAGCTTCCAATTTGTTCTCTAGATGTAATGGAATACAATGCCCATCAATTGCTAACTAGAATGACAATAATTTGTGATTTTATACATATGGAGGGAATCAGGTTGGAAAAGGACAACATATGTAATTCTACAATACTTAATGTAGAATCCTATGGGCTGAGTTTGGTTGTTTATTTGCAGACATTTCATTATCCAACTAACATCATCAATGTGAGTGGGTGTGGGGTTTGCTCCCTGTTTATATACATTAACTTGCCCTGCCAGTTTTGATGAGTTTAGTAGTTTCTTGTTTAGTGTACAGTACACAATGAACATGAATTTGGCAAACTTCAGGAGACAGCAGAGGACAGGGGGGCCTGGTGTCTATGGTCCATACAGTTGCAAAGACTTAGACACGTCAGTGATTGAACAACAACAAATACAGTTTCTTTCAATGTGTCTATTAATGGCTGATTTGTCTGAATGCCAAGCTCTAGGAATATTCTAGTGTTTTTGTACAGGATTATTATCAACATAATGTACTTGCATTAAAAATATTTAAAATACATTCTGCTTCCATTCAGCAGGGAATAAAACTAATTTCTATAAAAAGCTATGCAAGTTGTACTTTTCAAACCAAGAATTTTTCATATTCCTTTTCATCATACATATATAAAATCTATATACAGTCATGGCCGTAAATGTTGGCACCCCTGAAATTTTTCCAGAAAATGAAGAATTTCTCACAGAAAAGTATTGCAGTAACACATGTTTTGCTATACACATGTTTATTCCCTTTGTGTGTATTGGAACAAAACCAAAAAAGGGAGGAAAAAAAGCAAATTGGACATAATGTCACACAAAATTCCAAAAATGGGCTGGACAAAATCATTGGCACCCTTTCAAAATTGTGGATAAATAAGATTGTTTCAAGTATGTGATGCTCCTTTAAACTCAGCTGGGGCAAGTAACAGGTGTGGGCAATATAAAACTCACACCTGAAAGCAGATAAAAAGGAGAGAAGTTCATTTAGTCTTTGCATTGTGTGTCTGTGTGTGCCACACTAAGCATGGACAACAGAAAGAGAAGAGAACTGTCTGAGGACTTGAGAACCAAAATTGTGGAAAAACATCATCAATCTTAAGGTCACAAGTCCATCTCCAGAGATCTAGATTTGCCTTTGTCCACAGTGTGCAACATTATCAAGAAGTTTGCAACCCATGGCACTGTAGCTAATCTCCCTGGGCGTGGATGGAAGAGAAAAATTGATGAAAGATGCCAACACAGGATAGTCCGGATGGTGGATAAGCAGCCCCAAACAAGTTCCAAAGCAATTCAAGTTGTCCTGCAGGCTCAGGGAGCATCAGTGTCAGCGCGAACTATCCATCAACATTTAAATGAAATGAAACGCTATGGCAGGAGACTCAGGAGGACCCCACTGCTGAGACAGAGACATAGAAAAGCAAGACTACAGTTTGCCAACATGTACTTGAATAAGCCAAAATTCTTCTGGGCAAAGATCTTGTGGACAGATGAGACCAAGATAAAGCTTTTTGGTAAAGCACATCATTCTACTGTTTACCGCAAACGGAATGAAGCCTACAAAGAAAAGAACACAGTACCTACAGTGAAATATGGTGGAGGTTCACTGATGTTTTGGGGTTGTTTTGCTGCCTCTGGCACTGGGTGCCTTGAATGTGTGCAAGGCATCATGAAATCTGAGGATTACCGAGGGATTTTGGGTCGCACTGTGGAGTCCAGTGTCAGAAAGCTGGGTTTGCGTCAGAGATCTTGGGTCTTCCAGCAGGACAGTGACCCCAAACATACATCAAAAAGCACCCAGAAATGGATGGCAACAAAGCACTGGAGAGTTCTGAAGTGGCCAGCAATGAGTCCAGATCTCAATCCCATTGAACACCTGTGGAGAGATCTTAAAATTGCTGCTGGGAAAAGGCGCCCTTCCAATAAGAGAGACCTGGAGCAGTTTGCAAAGGAAGAGTAGTCCAAAATTCTAGGTGAGAGGTGTAAGAAGCTTATTGATGGTTATTGGAAGCGACTGATTTCAGTTACTTATTCCAAAGGGTGTGCAACCAAATATTAAGTAAAGGGTGCCAATGATTTTGTCCAGCCCATTTTTGGAGTTTTGTGTGACATTACGTCCAATTTGCCTTTTTTCCTCCCTTTTTTTGGTTTGTTCCAATACACACAAAGGGAATAAACATGTGTATAGCAAAACATGTGTTACTGCAGTTCTTTTCTGTGAGAAATACTTCATTTTCTGGAAAAATTTCAGGGGTGCCAACATTTATGGCCATGACTGTATATATTTGTGCTCTATAAAATATCTCTGCCGGATAAATGAATTCAGGATTAGGGATTATGGTGTTAGAAGAAACGTTCATCTGTGTTCAGTTCCAAGTGGGGAGAAAGACCCTGGAAACATGGAAGCTGTTTGGAAAGTTGGTTTAATTTAATTTAATTTAATTTAATTTCAAACTTATATACCGCCCTTCTCCCTGAGGGCTCAGGGAGGGTACAGCCAGAGTTAAAAACATAAAATACAAACATTAAAAACAATTAAAATATATATATAAATTTGGCCCCATAATTAAAAGGTGACAAACCAATTAAAACATTTAAAAAAATTTTAAGCCAGCCCGGCTTGCTGGAAAAGGGCACGGCGGAAGGCACCAAGGTCTTGGATTCTCCTCATCTCTGGGGGCAGCTGATTCCAGAGGGTAGGTGCCCCCACAGAAAGGCTCTCCCCCTGGGGGTCACGAGCCTACATTGTTTGGCTGATGGCACCCTGAGGAGGCCCTCTCTGTGGGAGTGCACGGGTCGATGGGAGGTCATCGGTAGCAGCAGGCGGTCTCGAAGATAACTAGGCCCTATGCCATGGACAGGACCATATGGTTTGAGATCCTGGACAATCAAGCACATGGGTGTGTGTGTGTGAGAGGGAGAGATTTATACCCTTTCTTGGGCCCCGCCTTGGAGCTTTCTGTTCCTGTGTAAGAAATGTACTCTGATTGGTTGTCAGACTCCCATGGGGCCATGCAGGGCTAACTTTGTAGGTTATCTTGAGTCCCAGGCTTGGTTGAATCTTGCTGGGTGATGTAATGAAGGGGCTTTGGGCAATTCCTATTATGGCTTAATGGCTTTGTCCTGGTTTGGATCATGAGTGAGGGCTAATCCTATCACCCTGGAGCTGAAGGTCTTTTGTAGATAAGATGTCCCAGGTTTTTGTCTTGTAAATAGGTTGGCACCAGTCTTTCTGGGGCTATTAACAAAGGTGGGGGCTACTTTCCAAGAGCATGTTTTTCCTTTTCTCATCCAGGGAGGAATAACATTCTGCCTTTTTAATATTTCATTCTTCTAGGAGAGGGGTGGGTGCTAACTTCCTACAATGGCAATCACATTTTACAAGCTTATACATAAATGAATCTATACTTGTAGAACTTGCTTTCCAATGATAGAGGTCTTATTTAAACAAGTATAGGTGAAGCATTGACTGATTTACTATAACAACTATGCTGCATTTTTATTTGAATGGTTAATTATAATTATCAGGTAAATGGTTTCTTCTTTTTCACTGACTATATGGCAATAAAAGGGTGATTGTTCAGGTGCCAACATTTAATTATTTTGTCTGTGATGATATCTATATGTAAGGAAAATGTCGCTTTTGTCGGTCTCTCAGCAATTTTCAATTTTATTTATCAGAATAAAGTTGCAGTACAAAAAAATAAGGTTCTTGGTTTGAGTTTTAACAAAGCTAAGATGATTGGGTCAAGTGGTAATATTTCTTTACTATGTAATTGCAAAGTGAAGTATTACAATTGTACCTGACAGAATTGATCTGGGAAAAATTGACCCATTATGGGATAAGAGGAAATCCTTAAGTTAAAGAATGCTACCAATGGATGCAGTTCAAAAAGAATAACAAAGGGGATGAAAGGAATTTAGTCTTTAGGCTGAATTTCAGCCACTAAAATGCAATATGGCCTTTTGGTATGAAATGATGCCTTTGTGAAATAACAACCTTGATATGTTTAAGAAATCTACATTAATCCTGGCCAATTTGCCAACTGGTGGAAATGAACAGTAATGTAAAATAGGTGTGAAATTTCCTTGTGGGGGGATAAACAAATGATAGCTGTTTTGTTTTGAAAGCAATTCATTTTTGTATTTTAAAAATGAAGTCCAATAGGAAATAAATTATTTTTGCAACTAAATTCTTGAAGAGAAAGTCCTTGCTTCCTGTTTTACCCCAAAAGTGTAATCCTGGAAGACTGGTCTGAGAGATCCTGGTCTGAGAGAGACTGGCCCCAAAGTACCCATTGAAATTCATGGCTGAAAGTAAAGTAATACTTGGTATTCTTAGTGCCAGTTCAACACCTTAACTATTACCTATTCTAACACATGTAGAAAGCATTAAATTGGGACAACCTGCTTAACAAAATCAGCCCTATAAATGAATCTTGTCTTCTTTATTATTGTTCTAAGTACATTTCCGCAAAAATACCATACATGTCTCCTAATAAGAATTTAAAAAAGAATAAATCTTTATTGAATCATAAATGCATAAAAATCCTAAATGCATATGAATGTATATAAAACAGGACTATGTCCACTAGCTCTAGCCCTTCAACATGACCAGTGACCACAAGCAGAATGCCAAATCTGTACAGGGGCTTCTCTGCATAGATTCCAGTGCACAGAGGCGCAAAGTATATGATCTCTGTTCCCCAATATTCTTATATAAAAATTAACCAAGCTTATGCATCTATGGTTCTGGCACTTAGACCAAGATGCAAATATGTATCCCAACACTGAGGTGACATTTGGATTACAAGTATGGTAGCAATAGCACTTCACAGTGCTTTACAGCCCATCTAAGCGGTTTACAGAGTCAGCATATTCCCCCCAACAATCTGAGTCCTCATTTTACCGACCTCGGAAGGATGGAAAGCTGAGACAACCTTGAGCCTAAGACTCGAATTGCCAAACTGCTGGCAGCCAGCAATCAGTAGAAGTAGCCTGCAGTACTGCCTTCTAACCACTGTGCCACCACAGCTCCTTGTCATGGATACTAACTAAAATTTGCAGAATGGAGGGCTGATTTTAAAAATATCTGATGATTTAGAAACAGCATAGTATATCAGAATATCAACATGGGAATGACATGTTGTTTATCGCCTCATAATAAACTGTCCACACAGAAGCTAAAAGATATTGGACTAAAATCCACACATGGTTGGAAAAAATGATAAAGAAACACATTGACTTTAAACCAGAGATATTTTTATTAGGGATTTTACCAGAAATATGTAACAAAGAACTGAGATATTTAATTGTGAATGTTTTAACAGCGGCTAGAATTGTTTTTGCTAGGTGGAAAGGTGAGAAGATACCTACTGAGCATGAAGTTATTAAGAAAATTATGGATTGTGCTGAAATGAGTAAATTGACATTTGAAATTAGAGAACAGGAAGATAAACAATACTATTTGATTTGGGACTTGTTTTATCAATGGCTAGATAATAAAGCATGGAGATGAAATATGAAATTAATGTAATGATAAAATATATGAAATGTTTTCTTTTGTTAAACAATGGCTAAATGAGTATAACACATAAAACTGTTAAATAAGAGAAATTAAATAAGTGGTATTTTGGGATAAGGGATCAAGCACAAAACAATTTTAACCGATCGACACACTGTTTGTAATTGTATTTGAATGATGGTGATTTTATGTTTTGTTTTTGTTTTAAATTAAAAAAAAATTTAAAAAAATATGAATAAAAAAAAAATAAACTGTCCATATGCACAGCTTTTTGATTAAAAAAAGCTGTGCATGTGGCACCAGTCTAGGAAACAAGAGATTGCGAGTTCCAGTCACACCTTACATGTAGAAAACTGGCTGAGTGACTTTGGGTCAGTCACATTCTCTCAGTCCAACTCACTATACATGGTTGCTGTTGTGAGGAAAATAGAAGGGAGTATTAGATAGGTTATCTGCCCTCAGTTATTTATAAAAATAATAAAGGTGGAATAAAAAAAATCTTTATTCCCCGTCCCAGCCAATAATTCCTAGCCAGCAGCAGGGAGGGCACCAGGCAGGAAACTGCAAATCCTTGAAGGATTATAACATGTGTCTTTTAAATATTAGTCATGAGACAAGCAACAATGAACTCCAATTGCGATGATGCAAACACTATAGGCTGGATTCAAGCCAAAATACAGTATGTTTGCTTGTCTGACCCAACAGTTTTACATTCAATAAATTGTTGTTGGGCAAATTTAGCTTAGCTTATTGTGGGAATTTCATATGTAAAGATATTTGATTGAAAGCCATCAGTGTGAAAATTGCTACATATTGCAAGTAAAGTTTATTTTTATTTAAACCCAACTCTTAGTGTCTGCATGGGCAGGATCATGTAGTTTCCATGGGAAAAATTAAAGGGGTAATTTCTTTCAGGAGTTTATATTTTTCTTAACTTCCAAACATAGCTTATAGCCATAGCACTGTAGACTGTTCAAACAAGAGAAGTATATATTGGTGTGTAAGTTTGTTAAAGTCTACAGTTCTGTTGAATATCAGCCCGTTTAATTATCCATGTACTAGGAGTGCCACATGATAAATTGGGAGTTGGCATTACATCAGGGGTAATGCATTAGTGTCCATTTTTTAATCTGAGTTTGATCAAATATATAGTCTTTGTATTGACTGCTTGGTTTGCCAAGCATACAGTACACGCCTATATTCAAAAAACAATCTGCTTCATTAGCTACTATTAAAATGGGCAACCTGCTTTACAAACTATTTAAAACTCAAAATGTCTCACAAAAATATTCAAAAGTTATACTGAAAGTCCCGCATAGATTCTGAGGGGCGGTTGTTCTATTAACAAAGCAAAACCAAGAGTAATAAAAATCAAAGAGAATGTAAGAAATGTATGTTTCCGTAGAAAATAAGGGAGCCTGTCTCTATCTGCAACTGGTTTTGAATTTGTTATTCTCGTCGCTAATAATCATAATGAAGAACAGGAGAAGGTGGAGGAGATAACTGATTAACGACAATTATGCATTTTCTGATGTAATCCTTCAAGGTCTCTGTTCGACCCAACTATATCTCTATTACCTCTTTCGGAATTCCAATTGACTTCAGAGGCGCTTACCAGTTATAGTGAAGTCGGTCAAGATAACGTTTCTTATTAGCCCGACAAAATTCCAAACCAACCCAATTTGGAGCAGGCAACCATAGCGCTTGGAACTAGCGTAACCCTCTTTTTCCTTTTCCCCGACCCCTCCCCAAACTGGACGGCCCCAGGTGACGGAGGCCTCTCCCCTCCCCGCCCGCGTGCGTCCCCTTAGCTCTGCCCCCAGGACTCCCGCCGGCGGGGCTTTTCATAAGCGACGCTTGTGGACGCTGCGCCAAAACCTGCACCTTCCTAACAGCCGTGGGTGTAATTTGCTTCTCCGGACACCAACCTTCGGCCTCAAGTCCAGAGCCTTTGGGTTGAAGAGCCTGTCTCTGGCAGCGGCAGCTGGCGGTCAAGCTCTCGACGGTGTCCTGCTGCCGCTGAAGATGGAACAGACGCCCCGCGAGAGCCAGCAGGAGCGCGCTCGTTCGCACATGGTGACCACAACCAGCAGCTCCTTTGCGACTACTTTCACGTCCAGATCCAGCACGCTCGCCTACGACAAAGAATTTCTGAAGACGATTCCTGGAGTCCTCATGGTGGTTGAGATAGTAAGTCTAGCACTCCCAAGGGGCGGCCATAAGCAATGCAAATATACGTTGGGTACAAATTTGGCTTCTGGAATATAAACATACGCGCCAACAAAAGCCTATATTCGCACGTTACCTCAAGTCCTATTTTGCCTTAGGGGCTTTGCGTACGCAGCTCACGTGCTTAGCTTACTGGTCAGTATGGCTTGCAATTCGGAAATCTGGTTATTTGTTTTAACTTTGTTAACACAACTGCTAGGATTTGAGATTTCTGTCTTACTCCTACCACTCTTCACTCAAAGCAGAACACAAATATGTTCCACAGCCAAGATAGCCAGCAAGAAAGGGCATTTGGCTAAAACTCAGGAGGAAGCTTTAAATTTAGGCAGCCTTCTCCCTCTTCATCTAAAACCATTCAAATTACCTGTGTGTCCTTTTGGTATTTTCATTTCTTTTCACATATCGTTTTTAAGTTTTTCTTACAGGTGAGGCCTCAAAATTCAGAAGGATGTTTTAAACATTTAAGCAATATAATAAATCAACATAATATAATGATACATTTTCTGAAAACCTAGCCATACTTAAAATTATGAAGGATCTTATTTATTCATTTTGCTTGTGAAATAAGCCAATTTGGTCTAGTAGTTAGGGTGCTGGACTGGGAGCGCCTTACTTGTTAGGAAACCAGCTGGGTGACTTAGGACAAAGACAATAGTTAACCCCTTTAAATGTTGCCAAGAATAGGAAGTTGTTCTTGAAGTCATGAAGACTGACTTGGAGGCAATTCCTCTCCCCCCCCCCCCCAATTTATAGTCAATTCACATTGTGAGTATCCTGACTATGTGCAAAACTTTCAGATTGTTTCAGATATGCCAGGGCTATTGATGGTGAAACCATTTTATACTGCCAAGCCTTGTGCAAATTATATAATCAAGCAACATGTAATTTATTTCTAAATCTTATAAGAAAATACAATATTTTCCCCAGAAGAATAGCTCTATTTGTCAATTACACCAGAGACAACAAAGAATATAGCCATGACTAGCAAATTAAGGATTAATAAATTTATTCAAGCCCACCCATATAACTTATTTACGTGAAATTTTGTAATAAATAGGTTGCCTATATATTTCTTCTCTGTCCTGCAGAAAAGAAAGATAAGAATTATTGCTTTATGGCCCATTACTGAAAAGCTAGAAGAGTTTTCTTGTCTTCCCATAAGATAAAATCTGCAGTCAGCTACTGTTAAATTGGCTTCTTTTCTGAAGTGCTACATCTGATTTCTTAACTCTGCAGTTTACCATGTTTCCCCGAATTATTTTCTTTTTACCCCTGAAATAAGCACTTGGCCTTATTTTCGGGGAGATCTTATTTTTTTCCCACGTACTAGGAGGTGGGGTGGCGGGGAGGAAAGCTGCCCCTCTTACCAGCAGCTTGGTCTGTGGAACAGCTGATCAGCGGGTGACCTGCCGCCTCCTCAAAGAATCCTGGCCGTTCTTGCAGCCGATTGAGGCTGCAAAAGCAGCAGTAGGCCCCACACGCCTTGTGGCCCCTTCAAGAACAGTCTTGCCTCAAATCGGCTGCAATGGCCTAAGTGCTTGGTGCATCCCAGCCTCCACCTGCTCTGCTTGCTGGCCCTGCTGCTGCTGGGACACTTTTGGCTGCTGGCAGCTGAGCAGTTGCCTGTGCTGCTGCTGGTCTTGCAAGGGCTCTTCGCCCTCCTGACAGTGCTGCTTTCAGCCATCCTGCTGGACTGCTCCTGCCTGGTGTGGGGTGAGTTGTCCCAGATCTACCATGATTACCATGGGGGGGCACGGAGCTGCAATCATCGGAGCTGGGGGGCACGGAGCTGCAACCATCAGTTGGGGGCATGGAGCTGCAACCATTGGAGCTGGAGAGTCCAACGATGAGCAAGGCTGCAGTGGCGGGACACGTCAGGATAGCGCCAGCCAGCCGTTCATCAGAAGGCCACTCTCCTGGCCGGGTCTGGCTGCGAGCGGAACTGGCAGGCAACAAGGTGCGCGGCCAGTGCGAAGAACAGGGTGGCAACAGCAAGACATGTCAGGACAGCCAGCTGCTTGTCAGCAGGCCGTTATCCTGGCTGGATCTCGCCGCAAGCAGCAGTCATCAAGGTGCACGGCCGGCGCAAAGAACAGGGAAGTGACAGCGACAGGACATCCAGTTGCAGCGGTGTGGCCAGGCCGATGGCATGATGCAGAGTCTTGGGAAGCATGGCTGGAAGCGCGGGCATGGCCTCAGGGTCGAATAGCTGACAAGCCGCTGTGTTGCGCTGCCACTGGAAGACCCGTTGCGACAATTGTGTACCTTGTTCCCTGCTGCTGCCACTCGCGGCCAGACTTGCCCAGGAGAGCGGCCTGCTGACGAGCAGCTGGCTGGTGCTGTCCTGATGTATCCTGCCATTGCCTCCCTGTTCTTCACACCAGCTGCACAGCTCGTTACCTGCAGGTGCCACTCACGGCCAGACCCGCCCAGGAGAGTAGCCTGCTGACGAGTGGCTGGCCAGCACTGTCCTGCCTTGTCCCGCCACTGCAGCCTTGCTTGTTGTTGGACTCGCTAGCTCTGATGGTTGCAGCTCTGTGCCCCCCACCACTCCCAGGTATGGCGAACCCTGGATTGGGACTCGACAAGGGGCCCTTGGCTGCAAAGTTGCCTGGTGCCGCAGCAGGGCTGGGGCTGGCAAGAGTGCAAGAAACACATCCAGGTGCCCAGAGAGGTAGAATGAGAGGCAGCTCCCAATCAGCTCAGCTGATCAGCTGCTTGCGATTAAGGGGCCCAGCTGCCATTAGCTGACCTGGGAAGGGAAGACCTGCCTCCTGTGCTGGCCACACCCACCCCTTCACTAGGGCTTACTTTTGGGGTAGGGTGTATATTAGGCTGACTCCCAAAAAATCAAGCTAAGACTTATTTTCTGAATACGTCATATTTTCAGGGAAACAGTAGTTCCATTCTATATGTCTAGTTGGTTTTCTCCATTTATTGAAAACCATACGGGTTCAAAACAGTTGAAAGTCTACAAAGACTATATTCAGCTGGCTGAAGCATGTATAAACAGTGCTGGAATGAAAAAGTTGCAAAGTTCCTTGGGTTTCATTTCAGCAGTTTTTTTCAAGAGGGAATATAGGATGATCAAGTGATTGCTATTGATATTTGATTAATAAGGACTGTTTCTGAAACTCAGCATCAGGTGAATCCTGTTGTTGTTCCTGGAGCAGCATGACACTATGCATGTAGGGCAGGCTATATAAACACTTTAGAATGCTGGTCATACGTCATTTGGTTAATATACTGACAGTGAAGAGGTAAAAAACTAAGGAGTGCAGACTTCAGCCTAGAAAACCACTCCGGTAAGGTGCACTGTAGGAGAACAGCTGGGAAGAGAAGGGAATGTGGAGATGTTTGGAGTAATTTATTATAAGAATTACAGTAGAAAGCTGGGGATATGTTTTTACATTAGCAAAGATTTATGTTATCTACTTACTGGTTTCATACAGTATATTAAAAATAATGGTGGGCCTTCTTAGCCAGAGCTACACATTTTTGAAAGACTTGGATCCTCAGTATAGGGGAACATGATGCCAAATGAGGCAGCTGCATCAACATGTAGATGGAGCCTGGATTTTATGGCATTTTGTGCTGGGCTGATGGGTTGTTGTTTTTTTTCATCCCCTCCCAGCTGTGAAAGTCAATTTAAGGCTTTAACTTTCTATGTTCTTTAAACATAAATGTTAAAATGTTAAAATGAGAGGAAAGAATAATATTTTTTTTTGTCAGCAGCACTACTGAAATATAGTGCATTCAGAGCAGGCTAAAGAAAGATAAATGGGAACTGCGAAGGGGGTGGGGAAGGAATTATAAAATGAAACCATGGGACTCGGGTTATCCACCCCTAATTTAAATATTTTTCTCCCACAGTATTTGCAACAGGCAACATAATGAGTAGCGTAATTTAAAATAGTTATAACATTTAAAGGATCAGCAGATAACCATTGCACTGCAGCGTTTTGTGTTTGTTTATAATTTGTGTTTATAATTAACAAATGTATTTAACTTATTTTTTATTTTAAAAATATTTTTTTAATTTTAAAAATGCATTACCACTATAAAAATGCTGCACAATATATATTGGTGACTAAAATTAGCAGCAATAAAAATTGTCAAGATAAGACTCTCAAAATGGAACCTTACTACTCATATTTTTGTCTGAAATTTAAATATTGTACACTTTCTTATTACATTTCTGTATTAGCTAACAGAAGATACCTGCTTCTCTGGATGGCTTCAAAATAGAATCCATGAACTTCATAAACATATACAATAATATATATTGGTGACTAAAATTAGCAGCAGTAAAGAGGAATTCAACAATAGGAAGAAAAACTAGCAATAAATGATATGTGTATGTATGAGTATATGAATCAAAAATATAGAAATTGTTAAAAAGGCTGAAATAATATCCAACTTTTAGCAAAGATAGGCTGCAAGTGAAAGTATTTAAACAGCCATTTATACAGAGCCCTGAGAAATTGAGGTCAAATTTTGTCAGTATAAATCGGGGGGGGGGGGGGAACTATGGCCCTTTTATGACTTGTGGACTTTAAAGCTGGCTCAGGAATTCTGGAATTTGAAGGGACCATAGTTCCCCACCTATGGTATAAACAGAAGGCAAGGCATTTCTCCAGCTCTACATTCACTCTCACTATCTGAATTTGATGAAGGTCAAAGGAAGTGAGATCTTCACAAGCGATCTGAAAAGATGGGGAAAAATCATGTGGAAGCTTTTTTTCACATAGTTAACTAATTATGCTACATTACATTATATATTGGTTCACAAAGAAATCAAGTCCAATCTTTGAGTTGCATTGTAATCCTGGTGGCTTTGTGGTTATGTTTTCTTTCTTAGTTATATGGCAATGGTTTGTCATTGCATTTTTCCAAGATATTTTTTTAACATAGTCTAACCTACTGCCCTGGGGGTATTAGATACTGTCCATCCAAATACTACTCAGGTTTAATCCAATTTATTTGACAGGTCCAGACAAGGTGAAGATATACTAATCCATCCCAACCCCTATGACACTGTATGTCTGGACATGCATTCCAGTAAACAAAATATAGAGAACCTTCTTTTTTTTATCTCACTTTTTTTTTTTACTGAATGACTCATGGTAGTGAACGTATCTAACACTACAGGTAGTCCTTGACTTACTTCCGCAATTGAGCTCATAATTTCTGTTGTTAAGTGAGACATTTGTTAAGTCAGTTTTGGTCTTTTTTATGACCTACCTTGCCATAGTTGTTAAGTAAATCACTGCAGTTGGTAACTTAGTAAGTCATTTGTTAAGTGAACCTTGCTTCTCCATTGATTTTGCTTGTCATAAGGTTGCAGAAGGTGTCTCATGACTCTGGGACACAGCAATGGTCATATATATGAACCAATTGCCAAGCATCTGAATTTTGATCACATGAGCATGGAGATGTTACAATGGTTGTAAGTGTGAAAAAATGGTCATAAGTCACTTTATTAAGTGCCGTTATAACTTTGAACAGTCACTAAATGAACTGTTGTAAATCAGGGACTACCTATACTTCTTGCTCCTATTTTCCTTACAACAACCTGTAGATGAGATGGAGTAAGAGTGAGTGACTAGCCCAAAATCACCCAGATGGCTTTCATGGCTAAAGTGGGACTAGAACTCACAGTTTCTGGCTTTCTCCTAGTGCTTGAGCCACTAGATCACTGACTCTGTTGTTCTGGAATTCTGAAGCTAGAAGTTAAAGTGAAATCATATCATAAATACAATCCAATTTGAACTTACTCAAGACATACAGAACCAGGTCATATACTGCACCATATCCTAGCCTTATTTGTTTGATGTTTATGTGTTAGCCATCATGTAGTTTGTTCAATGTAGTTTATAGTTAATCCAGTATATCTATCCAATCAATTGGAGCATATTCAGCAAAATAACTAAACCAATTTTGAGTTAATGTGTTATGTAAACTTAATTGTTTGTTGATTGGGTTAGCAAAACTGAAAATAAAACATTTGACTCAGGCTTAGTAGAACAAATACAGTTTTAAAGTCCAACCTTGTATTTATTTATTTAGAATTAACAAATAAATTTGCATTAATTTGCAATGAGTCCAAAGTGGTTAGATAATGAAAACTGTTCTTTTATAGAAGTTTAGTTTGATTGTAGTCACACAACCAAGTTCCAACTGAACTGTTCCTGCTTCAGCTGCTTCTGGTTAAGAGGTTCGAGACACAGCTCTGGTTTAAAGAATAGTCAGTGAGTGGGGTTGTTCTCTCCTGAAGCATTCATTAGCTGCCACACCCTTAGTGTAGTGTTCTGCCAAAGTTCCTGTAAGAGATTGGAAACTGAGAGATTATTGTTGTGCTGCTAATATAATCCTAACATCTAGTATGTACAATGGAAACATTTTTTTAATTTAATTTTTTAAACCTTGCCTCCATTGTATTTTTTTATATAAAAAAAAACTCAAGGCAGCAAACATATCTTTCCTCACTACAACCACCCTGTAAGGTGGGTTCAGCTGAGAGAAAGTGACTACCCCAAAGTCACCCAGCTACCTTTCATACCTAAAACAAGAATAAAACTCACATTCTGTTGGCACCTTAAATTCTAAACCACACTGGGTCTCTTTTTAATATGTAATATATTTAATGATATCTGTATATTAAAATATATTAAATATTTTTAATAGCAGAATATACTTTTATCAGCCAATGGTAAATATCACAATGATGATGAATTTTGTTTCAAAGGATTATATAGATACCATTGTAATTTTTGGGTGGGTGAGTATGTGCATTTCTTTCCCCAGTACCATTGGCTTTTAAGTGATTAATCATTACAAGAACCTAAAACACTTTATACCACTTGTTTTTTGATGAGCATTTTGTCCTACCTTTATAAATTACTGTGGGTTGATTCTTGAGAATAAAAATAGAATTTTTATTCAATGCATCCTTTTGCCATTGTTTGCAAAAATAACTAGAAATAAGAAGTCATCATAGATTTTGGGGAAATAGCTTCATATTGCAGGAAGAGCATTCTTACCAAATGTTAACTCCTTTTATAGGGAGTTACCAAAGAATGTTGGTAAAAACTGGTGACAGCAATTTAGAATTATAGTTTGTGTACAGATTGTATGCTGCATTAAACATAAAAGTTTTTGGCTAGAATCCACTTTTCTGTTATTTGGGAGTAAATCTCAATACCATAGAACATATTTATCAGTAAAAAATGTAAATTGCATGCTATACATTTTTGGCAATGTAAATGAGAGTGTACTTTAAATATCAAAATATTCTGAAATCTTTGAGGCCAAATATATTATTTAAATGATTTCCATATTATCTTGTTGCAGAAGAAGTGATAAAGGATAAATTTTCTAATTAGCATTTCTTGTCCATAATGATCAAAATTGAAGATTATAAAAGAAAACCCAAGAGAAATGTGACACAGAAGGTATTCCGCATATAAAGAACTCAGGAAAATTGATCTTAAGAAACTGTTCATAAATTGTTCACATAGAGAGAATTTCCACACTGTTAGTCTTTTAACTACCCCTAATTGTCCTCACCACTGCTGACTTTGACATGCCAAGAACACCAGAGCAAAGCAATAGTCCTTCCTACTGATCAAGAGAGACTCCAAAAATCAACCTCTACCCAATGTCCCATCCCCCCTCCATAGCCATATTTCATATAGTTAATTAAATGGGGGTGGATGGCTGGGAGTAAAGTGTTTATTTGATGAGAAGCTGCATGGCTATTTATTTATATTACAGGGATCTCTGAAATGGTTCCTTAGCACTTACTTTATTTGTGTCAGAAGCACCTACAATTTATAGACATAACCTTCAACATCGAACAAATAAAATAGGGTCTTAGAAATATAGCATGTGTAAAAAGTATATAGAATAAATAGGGTTAAAACTAAAGGACATTCACCTAGCATTTGACCACATTGAAGCATTTTCTCTTGCCAGCATGAGTCTTCCTCCATACATGTTGAAGATACATACATGTACAAGGGCCCGGCTAGATAATACATGTACATTGTATGTACTGTAGCATATGTGAGATGGATTGTTCTCCACATTCACATAAAGTATCTTCAGTAAGGAAGCCCCATTTTCTTAGATTGTCCTCTGATCATCCTACTCCTCTAATGACTATTAAGTGCAGTCTATTTACCTTAGCACTGAGGAGGCTTCACTTCCACAAGGAGGGTAAAGAGCCAGTGTTCCCATCAATGGGAAGGGCTGTTGCTTCTAACAGTGAAGTATTCTCATTTTCCTGATCCAAAATTTCAGTCACAGTAATTCCATTGACATTGTACTGAGCTGTATGTAAAATACAGCCTTGGATAGTACAGTGGTCTAAAGCCCTGTTATTAACATCAGCTGCCTGCAATTATTGCAGGTTCGAATCTCACCAAGGCTCAAGGTTGACTCAGCCTTCCATCCTTTCTAAGGTAGGTAAATTGAGGACCCAGTTTGTGGGGGCAATAAGCTGACTTTGTATAAATATACAAAAGTATGAAGGCTATTGCTTAGCGCATTGTAAGCCGCCCTGAGTCTCCGTAGAAGGGTGGCATATAAATATAAATTTTAAAAAAAAACATTGTAAGCCGCCTTGAGTCTTTGGAGAAAGGCGGCATACAAGTTGAATGAATGAATGAATGAATGAATGAATGAATGAATGAATGAATAAATAAAGACATAAAGACATATAACTCCAATCAGTCCTAGCAATGCCAATTATGAGGGATTATAAAGTATGCAGTCTAACAATAGATTTTAAAGCTTCAGGATCATAAGATACTGTACATACCCTTGCTGCCTAAAGGAGATCCCAAAATTCTCTTGATTGTATAGAATATATAGAAATTGAAACAGATGCAGAAAACTCTGTTCTAATTGCTTCATTGTTTAATATTTGCCAATTTCTTTGCTGAGATGAACTTACAAGTGCGCTATTATCTCTAAACATATTGGCTATGTTTAATGTAGTTGTTTGGATGTTTGTCTTACTGTAATGCAATCTAATCCAGAAAGGAAAATACAGGATATTTGTTCATATTTGATGTTAATATAAAGATGAATTAATCACACTTTAGCTTAACATTAAATATGAACTTTAATCAAAATGTCTGGTTCATACACAAAGATAGATGAAAAGAGACATAACAGGGAAGGGCATAAAAAAATGAATAGCCCTAACTTTAACCAAATTCTCCATTAAAACAAGGAAATTCAGCTCTACTTACATATCATAATTGGTCTATTCCCGTAATGGCGAACCTATGGCATGCATGCCGGAGGTGGCATGCAAGCCATCTCTCCAGGTACGCAAGCCATTGCCCATTGTTCTTCCAATTTCTGGCACTCCCGCATGCGTGAAGACCGGCTGGCCAGCGTACCGGAACCCGGAAGAGCAACAGCTCGCGTGCCCAAGGATGCGGAGAGAGGATCCTGGCAGTCGCTTCCTAGGGGAGCAGAACTGTCGGCCAGGATGGGAGGGCTGGGGTTTCTCTCCCTCCCTGCCCGGGCTTCTTGTGCGGCCCAGCCCTCCAGCCCGCGGCACTGATGCTGCCCCCAGCCTGCTGCTCCTTCTGGAGGTGAGGGTGAGGGGCAACAGCGATTCTCATGCTGCCGCTTCCAGACGGGATGCTGGAGGAACCGCTGTCAGGGAAACGAGCTGCTCCAGGAGGGCTGGAGGAGAGCGCAGTTCCTCATGCATGGAGACGCTAGGACTGATTGGAGTTATATGTCTTTATGTCTTTATTCATTCATTCATTCATTCAACTTGTATGCCGCCTTTCTCCAAAGACTCAAGGCGGCTTACAATGTTTTTTTTAAATTTATATTTATATGCCGCCCTTCTCCAGAGACTCAGGGTGGCTTACAATGCGTTAAGCAATAGCCTTCGTACTTTTGTATATTTATACAAAGTCAGCTTATTTCCCCCACAAACCGGGTCCTCATTTTACCCACCTTAGAAAGGATGGAAGGCTGAGTCAACCTTGAGCCTAGTGAGATTAGAACTCGCAGTAATTGCAGGCAGCTGGATGTTAAATGCTGCCCTAATAGGAGGCATTAGCCTGCTATGCCACTCAGGCTCCTTAAAAACCATATATAAAAACATTAAAAATTAAAACATTAAAAACAATTAAAACCCATTCACACCATTCATGGCTGGATCTTGACAGATCGCAACAGCGAGATCAACGGCCCCAGGCTATAGAGAGATCAGCAAGGGTCAATTTGGATTCAACACATCCATCCCAGTTCCACCACAGGTTTTCAACAATCATGACCAATCCTGTTTCTGTACTTTGCCAGCTCTGAAACAGTGGAAAGAGATCTGAATAATATGCTTCATCTAGAGCTCTTTAAAGCTTCAGAACAACTTTCTCAATAACCTTTCTTGAAAAGAATATATTGGAGACAGATCAAAAATTATCTCAAATGGTTACTTAAGAAGGGATTGAGTTACTGTTTCCTTAAGAACAAATGAGACCATCTTGTCTCTCTGGAAAGATTGTCACCATTTGGAGCAAACTACATGTTCCCAAATAGGCCTGGGTCTAAAATGCAAGTATATCCACTCACAGCTCCAAGGAGCCAGTTTCAGGGGTGAAATGTTCCCAGTTCGGACCGTCTCACCTGATCCAGTAGCAATGGCGGCGGGTGGTTTGGAGAACCAGTAGCAAAAATCCCTGCCCCCCCCCCATGCCCAGCTGAGCCGCGTGATCATCAGAAGCTGTTTTTTTTACTATTAAAAGCATTTTTTCTACAACCTCTTCAGCCGAAAAAATGCTTTTAAAAAGCCTCTGATGATCGCGCAGCTCAGCTGGGATGTCAGAGGCTTTTAAAAGCATTTTTTCTACAACCTCTTTGGCCGAAGTGGCTGTAGAAAAAAAAATGCCTTTAAAAGCCTCTAGCGATCCTAGCTGAGTTGCCTGATCATCAGAGGCTTCTAAAAGCATTTTTTTCTGCAGCCTCTTCGGCCGAAGAGGTTGTAGAAAAAATGCTTTAAAAAAAAAACAAAGTTGGCCATGCCCACCCAGTCACATTACCCCACCACCACCAAGCCATGCCCACAGAACAGGCAGTAATAAATTTTAGATTTCATCCCTGGCCAGTTTACTTTGGATCCAACAACATCAAACTCTTTCCAGTTAACCAGATCATGCCTTAACTGCAACAGGATCTGCACAGAGTGCCTATTCAAACTGTTTTAAATCAATAGATTCATTTAAAAAAATCCTCACAGCTTGCAGGGGATCTTACAACCCACTCCTCCCCAGTAAGGATCAAATCACCTTTTAAAAAGTCATTGGATGGCAGTTTGCTGGTATCATAAAACTAGCTAAGTTTATATTCTTATTACTGCAGCTTGCTCCCTAACAAAGGCTCTTACCTATCCATTCTTCGTTTTCCTGCAGTATAGCTCATGCTATCTCTTTGTGCTGCCCCACTAACTCACATGCACATGAAAGTGTGGTTTAAAGAGTTTATTAATGTTCCCCAAAAATTCCCTTTATCCAGCCTCAGAACTGTCCCAAATAAATCCAGCTACTTTACAAGCAATGGCCAATAGTCCATAAAACAATGGAAAGTCACTCCAACAAATAAGTCCACCAAAAAACTTAATCCACCAGGCTAATTGAAATATATGCACAAGAGCTCACTTGGCAAAAGAAGTTCAGAATTTCCAAAGTCCAACAGGAAACATGAGGAACAAAGACAGCCAGAAACTAAACACAACAACACCTCCCTCTACCTGTTGTGAAAAATAGCTTTCCGGTGCAGCCCATCAAGATGGGTGAGGCCTGCTCCTGAGTAATATGGCAGATCTCCATTGCTCTTGTCTTTGCTCTGCCCTGCATGCCCTTGGATCCACAACGGAAGGCAGCTCCACCTCCTCTTCACTGACTGTCTGCCCCCTGCAACCTGTCCCCAGCAATTGTCCCCGTGTAAATGTCTTTCGGCTGGCTATTCAGAGTCATTAATTAACCCAGTTCCTGATGTGCCAGGAATGAGCTCATCCTTCCTTAAGCCAACTTCTGAGGAAGAATCTGAGGATTGTCCAAGGGTGACATCACGCTCTTCTGCCATTTCGTCTCCCAGATCACCTCTAAAAACCTGGGATTCTCCAGGATCCACAGAGACAAACGATGCAGGCAGAATCAAGGCTGTCACCACACTTTGTCTTAATCTCTGAAAGCTGGTAAAATGTCCTAGGTAATAACAGCCATTTCTCTTTGATCTCAGCTGTGCCATTCAAAGCCAAAGAGAGCACATTCCTGAAAGGCTCCCGAGTTCCCTTTCTATGCCACACTCAGGTTTCAATAATACAAGCCCTCCAAAATACACTTTTGTATGAAAAGAGTCTTATTACAAGTGGGAGTGGAATAAAATGACCAGGAGAAATCACTGCTGTCCTTCTCTGCCTCTCACCCGAGAAGTAATAAAACTGTTTCCTTTAGCTCTCCACTTCCACCCATCTAGCTCCACAATCAAAAGCCCTTGACTTCCAAAATTCAGTTCTCTGGCATGCATAGCAGTGACAAGCATCAAAAGTACACAAAAACCCTATTAGGTCAGCTGAGGCACTGAAGTTTCATCACCCTGTGGTCCTAATTGTCAGTGAAAGAGAAAAGATGACAGCCAGTTAAGATCATAAGCCCTGCAGAAGCCACACCAGCATTAATATTAGTCACTGTATTGATCCCACTCCTACACCTCACCTGATGAAACACCCAGGAAATACTGATCTGTTCTATATACAAGTGCTGTTATCACATCACTATGATGTAGTTTCTTTGAAAATAGCCAAATTTTGTTATACTATATGCAAAATTACACATAGTCTTAACTGCTCACGGACAATCCACCATTAATAATATATTATCTTGTTTGTTTTTAATGTTTTAATTATGCTTTTATTTGTAATGCTGGTGTGTGCCTAATAATAATGGAATCTGATCCAATTCCTGCTATTGCCTGCTCACATCATCCAGATATCCCCAGTGAATACAAAATATTTGGGGTGGTAGCCACCAATGCTACCAAATAGTAGACAGGGGGAACAAACCCCAAGGAGTCACTTGTCACCTCCACAGAGCAAATTTATATTTATCGACAAAGAAAGGTGAAAGCGGAAACAGTATGGTCCATCCCATATATAGGTAGATCAGTTGCCCTGATAGAAAAAACACTCCACAGAACAAGTTCACATTTTTGTTGCCCCAGTTGCTAGCCAGCAAGCCAAGTATCTCCCTTCACATTCCTCTAAGCTGATCACTGGCATCCAGAAACGAATGCAGACCATTCTTCACTTGATCTGCAGATCTTCAGATGTTGAGACCAAATTCAGGCATTCTTGTGTACAACATCTCTGACTCTGCTACTGCCTGTTCCTCTTCCAATGGCCTCAGCCAAGAAGTAGCCAGTTACTGCTACTGCGTCAAAGTACCAGTCCCTGTAGCTCTTGGATACCAAAATCAGAATCCTTAGCACTATGGAATCCTCCACTTGCACAAACTGAACACAGCCTCCAACAACATTCATGATTCAGCAATACTATCATTTCCTATGCCAGTGATGGTGAACCTTTTTGGCCATGAGTGCTCAAACCAGAACATGTGTGCAGGCATGTGCGCGTGCAACGGACCCCCAAAAACTTGAAGACCAGCTGGCCACTGCTCATGCGTGTGCCGGCCACCTGCTATTGTGGTTTTTGATGCACGCCAGCCAGCTGGTCTTCGTGTGCACCAGAAACCCAAAAGAAAAAGCTGGTGTTCAGATTTCTGGGGCTCCGGCATGTGCAAAGATCAGCTGGCCAGGGTGCATGCATGTGCCAGAAACCAGAAGAGCAGCTGGTGATGACGCGCGTGCCTACAGAGAAGACTGTGTGCCACCTCTGACACACATGCCATAGGTTTGCCATCATGGTCTTATGCAATGAAATTACAACTCTTGAGCTATTACAAAAAATCTATATGATATTTGTCAGGGCTATTGAGTTAGTGCAAAAGTCTGCTTTAAAATACAATTTTAATGAGAGAAGAATAGAAATTCCTTTCAACTTTCATTTCGTTTCATTTTGAGGATTTCCCCATCACAAGTCCTCTTATTTGAAATAATTTATTATGTGAATTTCTGTTTCAAATTTCAATATGGTATTTACCCAGTTTTCATACTGTAGAAAGAAGATAACATTGTCACATAACACTGCTTTTGGAAAAGGCATGTCTATCAAAATAATTTAGGTAGAAAAATATTACCAAAGAAAAATATAGGAAGTACAAAATAAATCTGATAGATGCACTTTTTGTTCTTGTTTTTTGCTTTTGTTTAACCCAAGATCCCTACTCTTTGTAATATATTATCACCACAAAGTTCATGCTTCTTAAAAAATTGTATCTTTCTGAAGTCATAACAAAAAAATAGTCAATAATTTCCACATGTATAAACGAATTGTTCTGTATTCAAATATAATAACATAAATACAAAATATTATCATTATTTTATGATTTATGGTAGTCCAAGATATATCTATATATTTTAAATATCTTTCTTCAAAACAAAATTTTTACTGATAATAAGTAACTGTTCTAATAGACTACTCAATCTATTAAAATTTTATATGAAATGAGAACAGATCCTGATACTGGTTTTAGTAAAAGTCCGTTTTTAATCATATATTTTAAATGACAAATTATGTGGTAATATCAAATTATGTGGTAATATCAATAATGTGTTAAAAGTTTATTTTACTTCTTTATTTTGAACTAAGGCATACTTGATTAATTATTACAATTTGAAGATTTCTTTCCAGAGTCTAGTTATATTAAAAGTGTACAGACACATTGTGCTAAGGTAATTTCTTGTCCCTTTGTCCTGCAGAAGCAGCCTTTAGGGACAAATATTTGCAGAACAAGATGAATCTTTAGAAGGTCAAAAGTCTGCTTAGAAAGTGCCATTGTTGAAGCCAGTTTAAAAACTTTTCATGACACTCAATTGATGAACGAGGTTGAATTTTTTCAGTTAGTTACATTTTGTCATTTACATTTTCCTTACAAGAATGAATTTTAAACCCACACAATTGATTTTAATAGGTGGCATTTTTTTCTGATCAAGTATTTCAAGCAAAAGATGTTGCTAAAAGGGATGTACTACTAAAAGATGTGCCTAAAACATTGGAATAATGTTTTACAGTTGTACTGTAAAACATTACAAACTGTAATGTTGTACAGTTATAATTCATACTTTGATTGTCAGATTGGGAAGATTTCCTATCCTTAGTCTGGGGCATAAAAGGAAGAATAAATGTATCAAAATTGTCAAAATCTATGTAAACAAGATAGAGCCTAACCTCTTTCCATAAAATATAAAACTCAATAGATGTTCAGTATACCAGGTTTATGTCTTAGATTTTTAGATGTTACAGAAACCAATTTCTGGAATTATCTTTTTCCCCTCCCTGACAGAGATTTGGGTTCCTTGCTTCCTTTTTTAAAAAGTCAGTGTATGCACTGTTCCTGGCATAGTGATTTAATAAATAACAGCAACATTACCAAAATTAACTTGGAAAATCCACTAATATAATTGCATTAATTACAATGAGAAGATGCCGTATTCTATCAGCTCTGAGTTGGAAAATTCAGTAGTTTTTGTATATTGTTTTATGTAGGTTTAAAAAACAGTGATTGGGTATGAATAGTTTATATTGAAATGTCTTTGTTTTATTCATCAAATGGTTGAAGGATAATGCTATGTCATCCCACTGCAGTACAATGTATTGATTATATTTTTGACTTGGTCTTCAAGCCCCCTTTGACTGTACAATTCATAGATTCATTTTATATTATACTTCTCAGTCTACCCCAGATTAGATGTTGTGGGGATAAAATTAGGGATACCCATGTATAAATCTTCTGAATAGAATAAAAGGGGGTAAGGCTTCAGTTATATAACCACATTTAGTCACATTGTGTTGCCACATTTAGTTTTTTGACCCTCCCCTTCCTGTGGCTCCCCTGACTCCTAGGAATAAAATAATGTCAGGCCCCAAGATCCAAGAATAAGAGGTAGAGTTACTTCTGAGCAGTTTCCTTTATTGCTCTTCACCCACAGACATAAGAGATGTGGTGACTCAATGGCTTAATGACCTTAGAGATAGTCTTCGCTGCAATGGTTTGAGTCCCAGCCCAAAGTAGCAGACTGAGTTCTGTCACCTATCTAGCAGTTTCAAAGCATGTTCTATGCAAGTACATAAATAGGTACCAGTTTGGTGGGGAGATGAGCTGGTGCTTCCTGTAGGAATCAGATTCCTGCTGGTTCTGAAACTTCCTGATTGCAAATCCCATTTGCAAGGCAGCTTTGGTGGAAGGAGGGGCCTTGGATACTGCTGCAAGAAGAGCCGCTTGTCTTCCTTTCTGGTGCAAAGCTAGCTCTCCCTCCTATGACACACCTTGGGAAGCGCATGATCATGTACTACAAAAGAGCTAGTAAATTGGTAGCCAAGCTACTACTTTGATTAACATTGTACTCTCCTGGCTAATATAAAAACTGCCATACAATAATAACAATATCAACATATAGACAGAATCTTGCCAGACTGTTTGCATAAACCGCCTCTTTGTCCTCTGAAAAGCAGTCCTTCGTCTTGGAAATCCAGACTACATTCCACCACAATAACAGATCATTATGCTTATGCAAATTATTCAGGCATAATTGCCATTTCAGGTGTTCTAAACTTGCACCAAAGGCTGGGTTCCAAAAGTTTTATTCTGAGGCCAGAATAGAGCCTTTTTAAGCTATTTGGAATGTTGTTTTGGTGGAATACAGACAATGGTGGGATTCAACCGGTTCGCACCACTTCGGCCAAACCGGTTGTTAAATTGCTGATTGGCCCTGCCTCGCCCAGCCACTATTTATTGGCATTGCACGCCTTGGCTAGTGCCTTAGAGTCACCCCACAGCATAGCTGCAGCTGCTCTTCGGCTCCCTTGCCTCAGCCAAGTGGCCATGTGGCCCAGCCTGCTTGCCTGCCTTTGCTGCAGCCTATCATCCGGCAGCCTCCCACTCGTCTTGGCCTGCTGCCGGACACCCGCCTTCAGTTGCTCCCAAACGCTCCAGCAGCAGAACAGATAAGCCCAGCCAGATGCCCCCTCAGGGAAGTGGGGCTGGGAAGGGTGGTCGACTGCGCCCGCCCAGCTGACTGCTGCGGCCTACCCCTGTCGGGTCGGATCGCCTCACCCTGCAGCCGGCCCCATAGGCTTGCGCCCATCTCCCACTCAGACGACAGCAGCCTAGCCTGGTCGGATTGCCTCGATGTGCAGTCGAACCCCTCTATTGCATTGATGACACACTCTGCAGGCCGGCCAGTTTACCTGCCTTCCCCCAGCCCAGTGGTCCCTTCTCCCGCTTTCCTGGCTCCCCAACCATCACAGCTCACCTAGGCCCTAGGCTAGACCATGTGGCACCTGCGGCCCAGCTGCTCTCCAGTTTCCTCACTCCCAACCCAATCTAGGTCTTCGATACTCCCTAGTTAGGTAAGTTTCTGTTTTACTTAGATCTCACCTCTGGGACCGTTGAATGCATTCTCCCCGGGAAAACTATGCTCGCTGCCCACTCTCGCCTAGAGAACCCTGCCCTGACCTCAAACTACACCCTCCACCCCAAGCCAAAGTAATTTATCCAGCTTGCAACCTGCCACACTTAGCTGAAGGGCCATGGGGGGGGCAGCATGGGTGGGGGGACAGCACGGCGCAGGTGGGCTGAAGCGGTTTGGGTAAGGTTCTTACCTTACTGTCCCATCCATAAAGCACTGTGGCGGAAAGAAGCAGCCTGGTTGAGCCATTGTCTCAGGAGAACACATGGAGCATCTCCCCAAGTGCCCAAAGCATGCTGTGCTGTGAAAAATGCTCTCCCAGCAAGAGTAGCAGTGGAAAAAAGCAGCCACAGCCCCGGAGAGCACACGGAACCGCTCCATGTGTTCTCCAGGTCGGCAGCTGTTTTCTCTCCACAGCTGCTCTTGCTGGGAAAGCATCTTGTGCAGCATAGTGAAATTTAGCAACCATTAGTTGCCACTTTGGGTCCTGTAAGTCCCATCCGAAAGCACTGCGGCAGAACAAAACGGCATTCAACCTGGCTGCTTCACTCCGCTGCAGCGCTTTCTGGATGGGAGTTAGAGGAAAACGGTGGCTCACGACTGCAAAATTTTGCTGTGCTGCACAAGAAGTTCTCCCAACAAAAGCAGCAGTGGAGAGAAACAGCTGCCAACCCAGAGAGTATGTGATGCATCTCCCTGAGCACCGCTCAAGGGCCGCAAGAAGCCGGCGCAAGATCAAGCAACATCTTGATGGGTGGGAGGCCTGAGAGAAAATTCCTCCCCCAAGGCCACCCGCCCTAACCCTAACCCGCTGCTGCCGCTCTGGAGCTCTCCTTCCGCCACCTCTGCCACTCTGGAGCTTACCTTCGGGATGGATCAGTAAGTTCTTGCTTTGCTCCTCTGGAAGGGCTCCGTCGTAGAGGGCTGTGTGCCCAGACCAGGCGCTTTCTCTTGGGCCTCCCACCTCACATGGGGCAGTGGGGGGGAGGAAGTGTGTGGTGGGGAAGGCTCCTGCAGTTTTTGCAGGTAAAGCTGGGATGTCTGTGAACTTGCAAAGGTATGAGGTCTTCCGCCTTGAGCAGAAGGTTGAACTATAAGACCTCCAAGATATCTTCTGATTCTAAAATCTCCAAAACAAGGGAATTCGCTTACATTGAGGGAGTGTTTGTGTGTATGTGTGTGTGTTTCTCAGGAATAATAGGATGCCAAAATCTGAGTGGAGGGCCTAGGAAAGGTGACAGAATAACACTTAGAAGGGACTAAGTGGATACTATACCATTTCAGAGAAATGGCTATCCAGTCTTTTCTTAAAAACTTCCAGTGATCGAGCATCCAGAACGTCTGGAGACAAATACAGTTGCAAGAAAAAGTATGTGAACCCCTTGGGATTATATGGAGTATTGCATGAATTGGTCATAAAATGTGCTCTGAACTTCATCTAAATCACAACAATAGAAGAACACAGTCTGCTTAAAATAATACTACACAAACTTTAGATGTTGCCATGGTTTAATTGAACATAACATGTAAACATTCACAGTGCAGGGAGGAAAAAGTATGTGAGCCCCTAGCCTAATGACTTCTCAAAGAGCTAATTGGAGCCAGGAGTGAGCCAACCTTGACTCCAATCAGTGTGATGATATTGGATGTGTTGCTGACAGCTGTCCCGCCCTTTAAAAACACACACCTGTTTTGGGTTTACAGGTTTCAAGAAGCACTGTCTGATGTGAACCATGCCTCGCAGTAAAGAGCTCTCAGAAGACCAACGATCAAGAATTGTTGACTTCAATGAAGCTGGAAAGGGTTACAAAAGTATCTCCAAAAGCATTGATGTTCATGTGTCCACGGTAAGACAGACTGTCTACAAATGGAGAAAGTTTAGCACTGTTGCTACTCTCCCTAGGCGTGGTCGTCCTGTAAAAATGACTGCAAGAGCACAGCGCAGAATGCTTCATGAGGTAAAGAAGAATCCTAGAGTGTCAGCTAAAGACCTACAGAAATCTCTGGCACATGCTAACATTTTTGTTCACACATCTACAATAAGGAAAACATTAAACAAGAATGGAGTACATGGGAGGACACCACGGAGCAAGCCATTGCTGTCCAAAAAAAATATTGCAGCACATTTGAAGTTTGCAAAAGAGCACCTGGATATTCCACAGCACTACTGGCAAAATATACTGTGGACAGATGAAACCAAAATTGAGTTGTTTGGGAAGAACACACAACACTATGTGTGGAGAAAAAAAGGCACAGCACACCAACATCAAAACTTCATCCCCACTGTAAAACATGGCGGAGGGAGCATCATGGTTTGGGGCTGCTTTGCTGCCTCAGGGCCTGGACAGATAGTTGTCATTGATGGGAAAATGAATTCCAGAGTTTATCAAGACATTTTGCAGGAAAACATCCGACCATCTGTCTGCCAACTGAAGCTCCGCAGAGGATGGGTGATGCAACAGGACAATGACCCAAAGCATACAAGTAATTCAACCAAAAAAAAAATGGCTTCAACAGCACAGAATACGCCTTCTGGAGTGGCCCAGTCAGAGTCCTGACCTCAACCTGATTGAAATGCTGTGGCATGACCTTAAGAGAGCGATTCACACCAGACATCCCAAATATATTGCTACACTGAAATAGTTTTGTGAAGAGGAGTAGTCCAAAATTACTCCAGATCGTTGTGCAGGTCTGATCTGCAACTACAGGAAACGTTTGGTTGAGGTTATTGCTGCCAAAGGAGGGTCAACCAGTTATTAAGTCCAAAGGTTCACATACTTTTTCCTCCCTGCACTGTGAATGTTTACATGTTATGTTCAATTAAACCATGGCAACATCTAATGTTTGTGTAGTATTATTTTAAGCAGACTGTGTTCTTCTATTGTTGTGACTTAGATGAAGTTCAGAGCACATTTTATGACCAATTCACGCAAAACTCCACGTAATCCCAAGGGGTTCACATACTTTTTCTTGCAACTGTAGCTCCACTGGTTAATTGTTCTCACTGTCAGGAAGTTTTTTTCTTAATTGTAGGTTGCTTCTCTCTGTTCAGTTTCCCTCTATTGCTTCTTGTTTAGCCTTCTGCTGCTTTGGAAAATACATTGCCTCCCCTTCTTTGTGGCAGACCCTCAAAAGCCTGTTTTGTGACCTGCCTATCACACTCTTGGGCAAAGCATGTGAGCTATTTTCTCCTTTCAGTGGTCCATGAAAGTACATCTGTAGTTTGTAGATGCAGATAATAAAGTCAAAAAAAGGTGAACAACATATTTACAAAACTATAGATACATTGAGACTGGGCATGACAAGGAGTGACTGGGAGGGGAGGGACCGGGCGAGGCACACCTCAACATGAACGATGTTGAGTTGGCCACGACCACCCAGTCACATGACCAGCCAGCCACACCCACAGAACTGGTTAAAAATGTTAATCCCACCACTGAATACAAATGATGTGATAATTCCAGGTGGAGCTGCTTTTGTCTGAGCTAAAAAAAAACATTTCCATTTAGGAAGCAAAAGAAAAAAAGTGAGGAAATCTATGAAATACTCTAGTGATTCGTTTCTGATTTCTGCTGGATTTGAGAAGCTATGAATGAAAAAAAAATGGATGTTTGTCACTATAGAATTCCTTTCCTTTCTGTTCACCAGACCTCCTTAAACTATAGTGTCCACTTTCTGAATATTTCTAGATGGGATGTGATTGAAAGGAAATGTTTTTGTTGGGCAACATTAGAAGAGCTGTTGCTGCCAAGTAGCACTTAAGAACCATAGCCTAGAATTGGCTAATGTTGCATTGATGGACTACTGCCAATTAATACAAATGAAGAACTACATTCAAACATGCATGATATTAAAAATGTAGATGACTTTATTGAAGTGATAGAAGATGTCATTCAGAGCTGTTTCCACCTGAATGACTATGACTGAAATAAAATCAGGAAAATTGTTACCAAGAGCTAACAATTTTAAAAAGCTTTATTTTGGTCTTGAGAACTGCAGGTATGGTTAGTGATTTTATAATGTTGCCTGACTGATTTAGAAGCTTTTTTATATAAGCATTAAGGTACCAATTTTGGTCATTAATATGTTGGGCCTGTCAACTCTATGGTTATATTTGGGTGGGAGTGGGAATACAAAAGGATACTAGATGAGTTTGTACAGTTATTCTGCCTACTTTGTACCATACAAGAATCTGAATTGCTAACAGTCAAAATAAATTGGCAGTCATTTTGGACTCTTGATAAGAGTAAATGGAATTCAAAGTGGGCTGGACTTAGATCTCTTGAGGGCATGAAGGGACTGGAGAGTAATGACATGCTTGACCCCTCCCTCAGGCTCAGCCTGGTCATCTATAATTTCATTATAATGGTCCATATATAATCTGTCTATATACATACATATATATGTGTGTGTGTGTGTGTGTGTGTGTGTATGTGTATATATATATATGTATATATGTGTATACACACACACACACACACACACACACATCTTACATCTTAAAACAGATAGCAAAATGCTGCTTTGATGTCTGATAAAGCCAAAAAATCTAGTGAATGAGATTTCACTGAACCATGGCTGTATAAAGATCTTGATTTACGTAGGAAAAACCTGGATGAAACAAAAATATATATAAATATATATATATATTTCTCTTTAACCAGGTTCTACCTATGTAAGCCAAGATTTTATGCAGCCCTAGATGGCTTACGTAGGTAGAACCTGGTTAAAAAGAGATACACATAAAACCTACAAAAGAGAAAGAAAAATAAATATATATATTATATACATATATAATCTGCAGGGAGGCTTGCTAAAGGTAAAATGGGGGGGGATGCCCCTCCCCACCCCCCTTTTTGGCTCCCAGGGGCTGCAGGGAGGCTTGCTAGGGGCATGAGGGGGGTGCCTAGCAAGACTCCCTGCAGCCCCCTGGAAGCAAAAATGGGCTGGGGGGGGCTTCAAGGGAGAAAGAAACAAAGAAATCCTCACTGTTTAGGGAGATCCCCATGTGCACTGAGCTTGAGTTGAGAGTTTATTGTAATTGAGAGCTTATTGTAATTGGCTGCTAGCTGTCCTTGCTCAGGCTAAGCCAGGGGTGGTCAAATGTGGCCCTTTTACAACCTGTGGACTTCAACTCCCAGAATTCCTGAGACAGCCAAGCTGGGAGAATTCTGGGAGTTGAAGTCCACAGGTTGTAAAAGGGCCATATTTGCCCACCCCTGGGCTAAGCTAATCAATAGTGGAGCTCTAAGAATGCCAGATGAGAAGGAGAAAGGGAGGGAGGGAGAAAGAGAGAGACAGAGAGAAGAAAGAAAGAGACAAAGAAAGAAAGAGAAAGAAAAAGGGAGGGAGAGAGAGAGAGGGAGGGAGGGAGGGAGGGAGAGAGAGAGAGAGAGAGAGAGAGAGAGAGAGAGAGAGAGAGAGAGAGAGAATGAATGCAGGTATCTCTTAACAGAGGCTTGAACTTGCCTGAAATTAAATCAAGCCCTACATCACTTAACCCAATGTATCAGATTAAATTGTTATTGAATTATTTTTGGTATATATACTACATTCTCTTGTGTAATTTAGTTATAGTGTAAAACTAGTCTATTATGTCTCAAAATAAAAGGGAGATCAAAAATCCAATTAGTGCCATGTAAATTCTGGAATCCCCAAAGACCTTTCCCATTGTATTTATTAAACAAATTTATATAGCTACCCAACTCATATACAGTACTTTTAAAGTTATTGTTGATACAATAACTTCTACAGTACTTTTAAAGTTATTGTTTTTGTTGATCCTCTTTTCCACTTACAGAGCTAGTTTACTGTTTTTCTTTGAAATCAATATTCAAAAACATTTAACCTACTGATGCCTCAATTAATGCAATTTTATTGGTATTTATTTTTATTTTGAAATTTACCAGTAGCTGCTGCATTTCCCATCCTAGGCTTATACTCGAGTCAATAAGTTTTCCCAGTTTTTTTGTGGTAAAATTAGGTGCCTTGGCTTATATTTGGATCGGCTTATACTTGAGTATATACGGTACTCGCTAATAAGCTGGCATTGCCCAGGTATTTATCCCAATCCTGTATTAGACATGTATTAGCCATCGCTCATTGTGGTGAGAATTAGAGACCTAATTTCCCTGGCCAACAGCCTGGGAAAAATACTACAGGGTACAGCCTTTGAGGTGGTTATCTGCATTAGCCCAACAACTTGCCTTCTTTGCCCTCCCCTGACAACTTGCCCTCTTTGCTTGAACCTGAGGGCCTAGGAGGTTTATTGTTTGTTTGTTTGTTTAAGAACCAATCCCCTTTACCAGAGGAAGCCTTGTGGAGTACTGTGAAGCCATTACCATGGCAACTCCATTGTGATGTACATTAGAAGCCATTTTAAGGCACAACAGGTTGTATCTTAACAGAACGTGAATACAAAATGCACACTATGACTATTAAAAGTACTGGGATTTGACACTATAGATATAAATCATTCCTTTTCATTTCAGCAGCCCAGGCATTCCAGAGTTATACTGGAACACACACACACACACACACACACACACACACACACAGACATCCCCCCCCCAAGGGATGTTAGGGGAGTTTTACCCCCATAGTATTTGTTTCTAGAGAGTAAGTCATCTGTGTACCAAGTTTGGTACACAGAAACCAAGTTTGGTTGAAATTGCTTGAGCCGTTCCAGAGTTATGGTGGAACACGCCCACCCACACACCCACACCCACACACACACACACACCAGGGTATCTTACCCCCACAGTATTTGTTTCCAGAGAGTAAGTCATCTGTGTAGCAAGTTTGGTTGAAATTGCTCAAGCCGTTCCAGAGTTATGCTGGATCGTGTGTGTGTGTGTGTGTGTATTTAATTTTATTTTAATTCTCTTTTCGTAGGTCTTTGTGTATTTTTGTTTCATCCAGGTTTTTCCTACGTAAATCAAGATCTTTATACAGCCATGGTTCAGTGAAAATTCATTCACTAGAATTTTTTGGCTTTATCAGACATCAGAGCAGCATTTTGTTGTCTGTTTTAAGATTTAAGGGAGACTAAGATACCGTATATACTCGAGTATAAGCCGACCCGAATATAAGCCGACCCCCCCAATTTTACCCCCCAAAACTGGGAAAACTCATTGACTCAAGTATAAGCCGGGGGTGGGAAATGCAGCGGCTACTGGTAAATTTCAAAATAAAAAAAGACTGGTCAAAAGTGCGAGGACCTGTCAGAAATCACTTTTTTCAGCCCTCTGGGTAGTCCTTTTCTGCATATGGACTACTCAGAGGGCTGAAAAAGTAATTTTTGACTGGTCCTCGCACTTGTGACCAGTCCTCGAACTTACGACTGTCCTCATATTTTACGTTTTTGCCCTATCTTGTCACCATGGTGAAGAGAAGCAGTTGTGAAATGAGTGACATGGTTTTAAGAATGCTGCACGGACATAAATGTGAGGATGGTCATAAGTGTGAGGACCAGTCAGAAGTGTGAGGACCTGTCAGAAATGACTTTTTTCAGCCCTCTGAGTAGTCCCTATACACATATATCACATGACCAGCTAGCCACGCCCACCCAGTCACCGGCTTGATCTAATTTCAGGCAAATTGAAGCCTCTGTTAAGAGATACCAGGGCTGGGCAAATGTAGCCCTTTTACAACCTGTGGACTTCAACTCCCAGAATTCCTGAGACAGCCAAGCTGGGAGAACCCACTAGCTAGCAGCCAATTACAAGAAGGTTAGCTAGCAGCCAATTACAATCAGCTCTCAACTCAAGGTCAGTGCACATGGCATCTCCCTAAATGTGAGGATTTCTTTGTTTCTCCCTTTAAGCCCCCCCACCAGCCCGTTTTTGCTTCCAGGGGGCTGCAGAGAGTCTTGCTAGGCACCCCTGTCATGCCCCTAGCAAGCCTTGGGAGCCAGTTGCAGGGAAAAAGTCATTTTTTTCATGACCCGAATATAAGCCGAGGGGGCGGTTTTCAGCCTGAAAAACGGGCTGAAAAACTCGGCTTATATTCGAGTATATACGGTAGCTATTTCTGGCTTGTTTTGCCTTCTTCAGTTAGCCACACCCCCATCTAAAGCCAAAAAATTCTAGTGAATGAGATTTCACTGAATCATGGCTGTATAAAGATCTTGATTTACGTAGGAAAAACCTGGATGAAACAAATATAGATAGATAGATAGATAGATAGATAGCTATAGATATATAGATATATAGATATATAGATATATAGATATAGATATATAGATATAGATATATATGCATTTCTCTCTAGCCAGGTTCTAATATATATATATATATTTGTTTTCTGAGGTTTTCGCGGGTGTTTGTATGTAGGTCTTTGGTTATTCGGGTTTTCTCCCGCGTAAAATTGGAAGTGTCTTGGCGACGTTTCGACGAAGTCTCATTCGTCATCTTCAGGCTGGTGTTGTCAGCTTCATGCTTCCAGGAGCAATGTGTGATCGCAGCTGTTTCCTCCTTTTAACTGACACCGATGATGAGGCACGACCACAGACCAGAAGCCAGACCAAAGCTGCATCATTGGCCAATTTAAATCCCTCCAATCCATACATGAAGCAAACTGACACCCACCACGAAGATGTGGCACAACCACGAACGTGAAGCCAAACAACAGCAATGCAGCTCACCAGCTCAAATCCCCTGCAACTCAGACTAACCCGAGCACAGCCAAGCCCCCACCCAAACAGAGCACACCCCCATCCAATCAGAGCACAGCCAGGCCCCCAACCAATCAAAGCACACCTCCACCCAATCAGAACACAGCCATGCTCCCACCCAATCAGTTCCCACCCCCACTGGCAGTTAAAAGGAGGAAACAGCTGCGATCACACATTGCTCCTGGAAGCACGAAGCCGAGAACACCAGCCTGAAGATGACGAATGAGACTTTGTCGAAACGTCGCCAAGACACTTCCAATTTTACGCGGGAGAAAACCCGAATAACCAAAGACCTACATATATATATATATATATATATATATATCTTTTTCGTAGGTTTTATGTGTAGTTCTCATTAGCCACATAAAACCTACGAAAAAGAAAGAAAAACAAATATTGTACCTTTACAGGTAGGATACATGAGATGAGGGTGTGGCTAACTGATGAAGCCTTATAAGGCAGAAATAGATCTATCTTAGTCTCCCAATGGGCAGCAAAGAGTCTGCTGGCTGCTAGAAGAAAAAAGCCCAGAAATTCTTTTTTATATATATAGATAAAGACATACAGCTTGAGGTTCATGGACAAACTCTCATCACAAAGATCTACAGTTCTGATCTTTGTAAGGAGTCCAATGTAAGCATTTGAAGTTTTTGTCAATGTGAATTAATAATACTTAAATTCTGGAATGAGAAAGAGGAGCTTAGGGATTTAGATGATGTACATTATGTTTAATAATACTGTGTTTGACTACTTTTCTAGAGTTTTTTTTTAATGCCAGATGAAGTCTGGGGATCCAGTAGTCAATATAATTGACTAAATACCTTGTTTATGCTGTGTTTATTTTTCTTTCCTATAGGATAAACTTCCCACATTAACAACTAGAAATGTGTTTTAATATAACAGAGTGTTAGTTCTCATTTTAGAGAAATGATGGAACATTTTTTAAATTTTTGTACCAGATTCTATTGCTAATTTATGACATGCACTTGTATAGATGTAAAGTACTGAATATTCTATTTTAATAGCACATTGTCTTTTATTCTTGCTACCAAAATTGTGTATTAAATGTACCACTGAAATGTTTTCTTATATGATCAGTGAAATAGTGCAGATATGAGTATATGGACTTTGGAGATTGCCCAGTCAGCTATACTCTAAAAGCAGACTGAAATTCTAGAATGTTCATTTTCATAAATTGAGTAAGCAGTTTGACCCATCTATTCTAATATCATTTAAATCAGTTTTGATGTCAACATTGACATCAATAGTTATCTTAATATTGCATAAATAAAACAATAATTATTATATTTATAATAATTGGACTAATATAGCCTTGGCCTGATCTGGCATTGCTGTTCTCATGAGAACTTGAACTTGGATCTCTGTGGTCCAGTGGAAAACTTAAATGACTAAACTCAACTGCCTTTTAGTTGTTTACATGCATGTTAGCAAGGCTGACTAAAACAGGAAGGCCCCAAAAGCTGATTATTTTCATGTCTGCTATCAATTGTATCATTGTTTACTATAGTTATTTCCTGTCTTTTCTCTTAAAAGCTTAAGGAGCAAAACCTGAGAATCTCTCTAATTTTATGCCTACAATAACTATGAGGTGGGTGAATTTGGTTTAAAAAGAGTAATCTACCCAAATACATCTAATGAATTCTGTAGACAAGTAATGAACTGAATATCGGCTCTTCTCACATAACTCTATAAAACAATATTGTTTTATACAAGGAGTTACTCTGTTTTTTAACAACCAGCGTTACAACTGTCTTTTTGGTATCTGGTAGAGATGGAAGTTACAATAATTGCAGTTTAACAGAACTTGATGTCACCAAGTTAAAAATGTTAGTGGCACAAGTAGGCTAACAGAAGATGGTATTGGACATTTTATGCATCTTCTCAACACAAATATTGACATTGGCTGGTTCACACATCAAGCCATTTTCTTGTTTTAACTAAGAGTTGTGGAATAGTGACTGAGTTGACCCATCATGCTAAATTATAAGTTAGTGTAAACAAATCAGTTTGATTGGAAATGCCTGAATATATGAGAAAAATGCAATTGCAATTTGTTTACAATGCACTGTCCAAATATATATTGTTATCTTCAAAATACTCTGTCTTTTGACATTTAATAACTGGGCCCTCCCCAATTTTTTCATTTCAGTTCATGAATATATAGACTTAATTTTGCAATATATTTTAAAACTTTGGATGCTACTATGCTGCTAATTGTCAAGGAAGAGTTTTCCATGTTTTATGTTGTTTTGCTCATAATATCTGAAAATTCTGTACAATATTCATAAGCATTCATGAAGTATTTGTCCAGTCAAAATCATGCTATTGCAAAAAAGTAGGAACATAGGAAATAAATTGATTTTTTTTTTAAAAAATTGCTACTTCCCATAGGAGAGCTGGATATGCTTTTTCTGTTGTCCAATCTCAATCTTTCTTTGAGACAGTAAAATTTTATTATAATAGGAGCCATTGCAATTTTCATTTGTTATTTGCATTAGGGAGACGGTTTCCTATATTTAAAAAAAGGATTCGCAGAACAATGCTGCTGTTATCTATAAATAGAGGGAGTACAACCATAACAGGAAGATGGAGATTTTAAAACAACAAAGCTTGTCTTTATGAGCAAAGAAGCTATATACAGCATTGTTCTTTTGAAGCAGTTAGAAAATCTTTAAACAAACTGGCTTATGTAAATAAGAGTTTTGGTCAAGAAGTCATAGGCATTGTTTAGTATTCTTTAATAATGACAGCAACAACAAGGATGTTGTATGGGTTATTCAGGCATTGCATTGACTAAGCAAATAACACTGCCATTGGAAGTATAATTTGGGATACTGCAGTATTTACTCTTAACTTAAAATATTTTCACTAGCAGGGGCTAATTTTCCACCTGAAAATTGCACTGAACTTTCTATTTCAAGGGAAATATTTATGAGGTTGTTTTTTGATAGAGGAACTTTTCCCATCTGCACACGTGTCATGGTACAATTGGTAAAATTTGCAACCCAATTTTCTACCTTTTTAAGGTTTGAAATAGAAAAGCTATCCTGTAAGCTATTAAATATGGTTAGCACAGATTTTTAAAATGAAACATTCAACTCTTCCCAAAACTTGGAAAAAGAAATGTATCTGTGTGAAAGACCTGTCCATTGTTCATATTAACCTGCCTACTGCAGCTCTCAGCTCTTCCAAATTATCTACCTAGATTTATCCAAAGCCCATATTTTAAATATTTTTCAATGACCCCCCCCCCCAAACTTAGAATAAAAAAGAAGTTGAATTCAGATGCCCACAGTAAACCTCTTAATCCAGAATCTTTTTATCCATGCTGCTGGAATCTAAACCAGAGCAAAGGGGAAAGAATGATGAAGTGGTCTGAATACTGAAGAAGTGCCAAGTTCCTTGGGAGTAATTATTTGTCAGCAGTAAGTTAACTACACATCTGTTAAGCTAAGAGGGTGCTTGGCTATCTAGAATTTAAGTAGGCTCATGGCTCACTGAGCAAACAGAATGTGTAGTTTCCCACAATACTGCTATGTTCTTATAAACTTATGGGAGCTAACTTTTAAAAAAAATTTTATTTATATATGCCGCCCTTCTCCAGAGACTCAGGGCGGCTTACAATGCATTAAGCAATAGCCTTCATACTTTGTATATTTTATACAAAGTCAGCTTATTTCCCCCACAACTGGGTCCTCATTTTACCCACCTTAGAAAGGGTGGAAGGCTGAGTCAACCTTGAGCCTGGTAAGAATTGAACTCACAGTAATTGCAGGCAGCTGGATGTTAAATGCTTACTTAGTAGGAGGCATTAGCCTCCTATGCCACTCAGGCTCCTTAACTAAGCTCTTAAATTTTCTCTAACTAAACTCAAATTTTTAAGAGTCTATTGACTGCTTTAATTTGGCAGTGTAATGCTGGCCTCAACTGGGCAAGATCTGACTTACACTTTTGCTTATTTCTTTTGTGGTAGCCCAATTGCTGTTCTTTGAATTTGGGTCTGTCTGATTGCCCCAAATACATGGTGGAGCTACCCAGCCTGAAAGATCTTCAACATGGGAGGGTGGCTCCAAGGTTGCTCAGACTCCAGAATTCCATGTGGGATTGCTTGCAGTATGTACCAGAACCACCTTGTCTGGGAGATCTTAGGTGTATTACACTTTGGGCAAGTAGTCTGGAATGGTTTTCAGATTACGCATATTTGGTGCCCATTAGCAGAAAGCCTGCATAGCAAGCCCAAAGGCTTGCAGGATGGTCACTTCTGGCAAATTCTAGGAGATTTTCTGCAGCATTTGCCAAAACTACTCAGCTTTATTGTCTGCCACTAATTCTTAGGGCTTCTTATTTCTTCTACATAATAATTCAAAACCACATTAGTATGGTTCAAAGCTGCTACTTTGTGAATTCCAGGCAAAAACTCTTTACATGCATCCTTTTCTTTCTTACTACTATGTCAGACAAGATTACAATAAGAAACTAAACAGATTCCACAAACTACCAAAGCAACCATGTGCTTGCAACACAAAGAACAATCAGGTTATTATGAGACAAGTTTATATAATTGTGGTAGGTAGTTCTTCAACATACTTACCAAGCAGTGGCTAAGAATGAAAGAATTGTTCTATTGTGTGTCCTAGATACCTGAGGTATTAGCCTAATGTATTTCCTAAGTTGGCTGGGCCTGTGAATTTTAAATCAATTTGCAAGAGACATTTAAACTCTGTGGAAATCTGTTCACTGTATTACCTATCTATTCATAGCTATGGATTGGACATAATTTATCCAAGAATATCCAGCCTGACCTTTTAAAAGCTAATCAAGAAATATGTAATATTAGTTTGAAGTTTGTCAGGCTCAGGAAAATGTGGTCCTCCATTTTCCTGAGCAAGCTGAAAATGTTAACTATCTCTTACTTTATTATATCTCAACACTGTGACCAAAACAAATGAACAGCGGCTCAGACCTCACACCATGCCTGAAGTGATATTATCTGGGTGTTTTTCTTAGGAGGGGAAAACACAATTCTGCCACTGATGAAAATCGGACAGCAGAACTAAAACCTTAAGACTATTACTCAGTCCTATCCTTTAGCATAGCAAAAAGTACTGTGGTATTTTAATATATTAATACATTTAATATGCTTTTTGTATTTGCAGTTTCATTTAATGCATAGGGAATATCAACTAATTAAGCTAATAAAAAAGGAAGTTATATAAAAACATTCATCACAAAAATTATGTTATTCTGACAATCTTAACTTTTTATATCTATAGCCTTTTTGGAAGATGAGAGTTTAAATAACTAGTCAAACTAGAGTCTTGGACTTTAAGATAGCTAATTTCAATAAACTTAGAGCTTGGGAAGGATTCTATGGATGAAAATCCTCAAGGGGAAAACAACTCAAGAAGCTTGGGAAATTTTGAAAAGTGAGATTATAAAAGCCCAGTCTAGCATAATGCCAATGAAGAAGAAAAATAACAGCTCTCAAAGGAAACCAGCATGGCTGCATAAAGAAAGAACTTGAAAGACAAAAAGAACAAGAATAAAAGTGGAAAGGGGGGGCACATAACTAAGGCAGAATATCAACTAATAGCCCGAGCCTACAAAGATGAAGTGAGGAAAGCCAAGGCTCACAATGATCAAAGTCTTCGTGACAAAAGTAAAAAATAACAACAACAAAAAAAGCTTCTTCCAACATGTTTTCCAGTGAAGGCTGTGGCATCGTTCAGACATGGGTTGCTTCAGTCGAATCTGCTGTTGGCTGAATCAGTTTTTTGACCACGCCCCTTGCTCCTCACTTTCAGGCCCAGTTTCGACTCAGTCAGCCTGAGAGAAATATCTGCTGCAGATCTGGCTCTCAACCCAAGTCTGTTCGATTCCCTTTGCTAATTGTAAGTTTTTTGACCTTTTATTTTTATTTTTCTAAATGTATTTTTCCAAGGCTACCGGTCTACCAGGCTATTTAGCTATTGGAGCCTACTGGTCTACCCAGTCTCTTTGGAGGGGCCTGCTCTACCAGGCTTCTTCTTCGATCCTGGCGGCCGCCATTTTGGAAGCTCCCTTCGTGTGATCTTTCTTTCTTTTTGGTGAGGCTCTTTGAAGCCCTATACCACCAACGAAGGTGCAGGGGCTCAGATCGCTGTACCACCAATATTTAAACAGTGAAACCTGGCAGCAGCTCCAGGATTGCTCTTTTCGGCTGCAGCCGCCTTCAGCATAGCAAATACTGACTATCAGCTGTAGGGCGGCCCTTTGAAGCACTGCAGCAGTTTTTAAAGCAATTTTTTGCCACTTTGCCACCAACAAGTTCAGAGGAGAGGTTTGGAAGCCAATTTTAGCCTTAATCCTCTTATATCACCAACAGAGTTTCTTCTAGTGGAGAGTTGCAAGGTCACTCATTGCACTCTCCACATGGCAATTATCAGCCATCCGTTCCTTGAATTGTGGCTGTGGGCGCTAGATAGTGACTGATTATAGGGTTACCTGGACAGTCACTCCTTGAGCAGAGTACGTCCTGCTTACGTATGTGCTGGCTGATATCAGTCTTCTCTGACATAGCCGCCACAGTTTACTCCTCCATGTGGTGAAAGTGAAACTACTTCTTCTCCAGCCGACATCTTGGTCGCAGTGAGTATAAATTCAAGATGGCGCATCGCTCTTCCCAAGGGGAGGGAGTTGGCAAGCCCATGGGAAAGAAAGCTACTTGCAAACACAAGCACATTTCTAAAGTGGAGGAAAAGGATTTGGAAAGAAGGCACAAATCCTTAGAGAAACAGATTACCAAGGCTGTTACAAATGTACCTGATAAAGAGGTTTCTACTCTTCCCACTACTCCTTCCCTCCCAATTCCTGCAGTTAACCAGGCTTGGTCTTCAGAAGGGGAGGGAGGAGTTCTTTTTCATGAAGAACAAGGCACAATTCAAAATTCTTTTGCATGTCAATTGGTTACTCCTACAACTCCTGAATCTGGTAGGATTTTTACAACAGCAGCCTCTGCAAGGAAATCTCCCTTGCCAGAAAGACTTTCAGAGAACCCATTTAAAAATTTACCAGAAGGATTACAAATCCTTATTGATCAGGCTGTTGCCTCTTGCATGGATGCTGCTTTCCAGGCTCATCAATCTGGCTCAATAATTTCAGAAAGTTCCATTCAAATCAGAGGCTCTCCTTCAGCTAGCCTAACTGGTTCACATTCTCCTGAAGCTTCCAGAGCAAGTGAGGCCTTTGCCTTTGACGAAGAATGTCATTCTGACTTATCAGATGATGAAGGGGTGATTCCAGACACACCTGCCTTTACAGGTTTATTTCCCACAAATAGATTCAATCCCTTATTGCATAAGGCACGAATAACTGCTGCATTAAAAGAGGATGGTTACCTCAAAGAAGCTCAGGAAGCCCAACAGGGACAACCACAGGGTCTTTTCTCTGAGCCTTCTCCTGAACAGTGTTTTATTCCAACCCCACAACTGTTCATAGACGTGGTCAAAAAGCAATGGTCAAGTCCTGCAACCCTATCTTCTGCCCCTGGTACAGATAAAAAGTATTATTCTATAGCACCTAGGTTTGCCCAATTATTGCAGGTTTCCCCAATGGATAGTCCTGTTGCAGCTCTTTCCTCTTCCTTTTCCTATGTGGCAGGTGATACATCAGAAGGTCTATGACCGGAGGATAAGAAATTTGATATTCTTTTTAAAAAGAACCATCAAGCTGCAGCATGGGCAATTCAAACGGCCTCCTTGGCCTCCTTTTTCAATTGAGCCACCATTCTGTGGCTTTAGCAGTTGCAGCCAGAGTACCCCCTAGTGAGGCTCGCCTCCATCAGGATATTAACAAGATGATTGCTGCTACTCAATTTTCAGCTGATGCTACTTTAAATTGGGCCAAATATGCATCTAGGTCTCTAGCTTCTACAGTGTCAGCCCGCAGGCTGCTTTGGCTTCACCAGTGGCCAGAAGATCTTAAGACAAAATGGCGTTTGGCTGCAGCTCCATATTCAGCAGAGAAAATGTTTGGTGAGTCGCTTGAACCGCTTCTCATTGAGACACGTGACAAGGCAGAAAATTCTGCCTTCAGCGACTAGACTTGCTGATAGAAGATCTTCCCCATTCTACAGGAAGACGTCCTTCCGTGCCTATTCTCAGGGAAGCCCCTCCCATCAGGTTTACCTTCAGGGGTCGAACTGGCCATTGGACCCATCAATCCTTTCGGGACAGGCCCAAACAATTCTTGCAGTCTAAATGACTCACCCCCCACTCCTCCCATTGGAGGCCACCTGGCCCTCTTTGTGGACAGGTGGGAAAGCTCAACCCCAGATCTTTGGGTCCTCTTGGTAGTAAAATTCGGCCTCCCTCTAGAATTTCTCTCCCAGCCTCCAAACCGCTTCATTCAATGCCCTCCTTCGAAAAGCAAGACCAGATGACAGCTGATGGAACAAGCTGTTCAACACCTTCAGATTCACGCTATAGAGGAGGTTCCTCAAAGTCAGTGGAAGCAGGGCTATTACTCCATCCTTTTCGTGGTTCCGAAGCATTGGAGAGCGATTCTAGATCTAAAGTCCCTCAATTCATACATAGTCTACCGCAGATTCAAAATGTGTTCACTAACCTCTATCCTTCAAGGGATTCGTCCCAATGATTTTCCAGTTTCTATAGATCTCATGGAGGCTTACCTTCACATTCCCATTCTGCCAGCCCATCAAAAGTATCTGCACTTCAGCTACGCAGGCAAACGTCTGCAATACCAGGTTCTTCCCTTTGGACTGGACTCGGCCCCAAGGTATTTCACAAAGGTCCTGGCAGTCGTAGCAGCCCACCTAAGACTGAAACTGGTCAGGCTTCAGGCATACCTGGACGATATTCTAATTCAGGCTCATTCTTACGACCAAGCCTTAAGGAATCTGAATCTCACAATTCGGACCTTGAACGATCACAGGTTCTTGGTCAACTACAAGAAAAGCCAACAGAATCGTCCATCTCAGCGCCATCATCGATTCAGTGCAGGGAGCAGCCTACCTGTCCATGGAACGAAAGTCCGACATAGAGGAATTGGTGACCCAAATTCACAGGAACCCATCAGTTCCCTTGGCCACTTTGTCCAAACTCCTAGGCAAGATGGTCTCATGTTTTCAGATTGTTCCCTGGGCACACCTTCACGCTCGACATATACAGTGGTTCCTGTTTCCTTTTCAGCGAAAGCGTCAGGCTAACACCATGACCACGGTCAGAGTCCCTCTTTCAGTCAGGTGATCGCTGCATTGGTGGACATCGCCTTCTCTAGACAAGGGATGTCTTTTTGCAGATCCCGACAGACTCGTGCTCACCACAGACACCAGCCTGTCCAGCTGGAGAACCCATCTCAAATCGCAGGAAGTGCAAGGGCGTTGGTCAGCCAAAGATCTATCCAACCCTATCAATTGGCTAGAGTTAAAGGCCATTCGCTTAGCCCTCAGGAATTTTCAATGGACTGTACAAAACCACCATGTCCTGATATTGACAGACAACATCGCCACAAAGGCAATGTTCAATGACGTCAATCATCAATGGGGGATTCATTCGAGGTGACTCATGGAGGAATCATTTCGACTTGGCAAGTGGGCCGAGCAACATCTATCCATTCGAGCGGACCACATAGCGGGAACGGAGAACATCCACGCAGATTTTCTCAGCAGGACTCAGGTGGACAACGCCGAGTGGCAGCTCCATCCGGACATATTCCTAAAAATATGCAACAAGTTTGGGACTCCGGCTCAAATGGCCACCCGGTCTTCACTACGCCTTTCCTCCACTACCTCTAATCCAGGCCCTGCTTCGGAAAGTCATCACCAACAGGGCGGAGATCATTCTGGTGGCTCCCCATTGGCCACGTCGCCCATGGTTTGCCGACCTGGTCAGCCTCTCCATATCACAACCTTGGAAGATCCCATCAGATCAGGTCATCCTGCACCAGGGGGTCCTGATTCATCCGGAAGCTCAGTGGCTCCAACTGACTGCCTGGCACTTGAAAGGGTCCTTCTAGATGAGACAATTATTCTGATAGGGTTATCCACACCATGCAAGCCTGCAGACATAGGTCCACAGTCAGACTTTACAACACCACCTGGTTAACCTTTTATAGGTGGTGTAACTCCTGCCAGATCAACCCGCTTTCAGCTTCCGCTCCTCAGATACTTGAATTCCTTCAGGCTGGCTTTGACCATGGCCTGGCCCATAGCACCCTTAGGAGGCACGTGGCAGCCATCTCTACAGCCTTGTCCGGTACCACTGGGGTGTCCCTTACTCATCACCCAGTTATTTAAAAAAATCTAAGAGACACCAGTCACGGCCCTCTACAATACATAGGTACCCCACTTGGGATTTGACCAAGATACTTAAGGCATTAACTGGGGTCCCCTTTGTGCCTCTCTGAACTGTCCACCTCTGCTTCCTCACTCTGAAAGTAGCCTTTCTAGTGACCATAAGATCAGCTCAACGCATATCTGAGCTGGCAGCACTTTCTGTTAGAGAAGATCTCTGTGTTTTCTGACCAGACACTGTTGTCTGACACCTGGACCCTTCCTTTATCCCAAAAGTGAATTCCTTTTTTCACAGGGCCCAGGAGGTTATTCTCCCTAATTTTTGTCCAAGGCCATCTCATGACTTGGAGTGGAGGTGGCACACTTTAGATGTGCAGAGGACTCTCAAAATCTACATTAAGGGAACAGCCCCTTACAGAAAATCTGAGGCCTTATTTGTTTCATTTCTCCCAAATTCGTTAGGGTATAAGGTCTCCTCCGCGACAATTGGTTGATGGATCAGAGCTTGCATTGCCTCGGCATATTACACCCAGGCGATTCCTGTTCCCAGATGCATCACTGCTCACTCCACGCAGAGTGCAGCTACCTCAGCGGCCTGGGCAACTCAAGCCTCCCTTGAGGAGGTCTGCAGGGCAGCCACCTGGTCCACTCCACCATTTATTCACCATTATAAATTGGACATTTTCGCTTCAGCAGAAGCTTCATTTGGCAGGAGGGTATTGCAACAGGTGCATCAAGCCGGGGTCTCTCCAGGCCCTTCAGCATCCTGCCCTTAGGACTGCCAAAACTTTAGTATGTCCCATGTCTGGACGATGTCACAGCCTTCACTGGAAAATAGGCATTGGTCTTACCTTAAATGCTGATTTTCAGGGACTCTGTGGCATCGTCCAGCCCCTCCCTCTGTCTCAGGGCCTGTACTTGACTTTCTCTAATGTCCAAGAAGTTTATTATTCCAGTTGCCATATAGGACCGGTCCCTATCTCTAACGGTGTTGGTTCCTGTTGGCGCTTTCGCTCAGGTTCGCCTGGTGTGCCAGTTGCGCCCTTTCCTAGACCGAGATGCCCTCCGTACGGTCACTCATGCCCCGGTTACTATTCGTCTGGATTACTGCAATTCCCTCTACATGGGGCTGCCCTTGAAGTGTACCCGGAGGCTCCAGCTGGTCCAGAATGCGGCCGCACAGGTGGTTACAGGAGCTCCCCGTTACTCCTGTGTAACACCTCTAATACGCGAGCTGCACTGGCTACCAGTGTTCCTCTGGATTCACTTCAAGGTGCTGGTACTTACCTTTAAAGTCCTACATGGCTTAGGCCCAGAATATTTGCAGGACCATCTCCTACCTGCCTCCCACCGTCCTGTGCACTCACACAGGGCTGCCCTCAGGGTACCGTCGGCCAGACAATGTCGGCTGGCGACATCCAGGGGTAGATCGTTCTCTGTAGGTGCTCCTGTCCTCTGGAACGAGTTACCCACCGAGCTTTGGATGGCGCCTGATTTCCGCTCCTTCCGTCGGGACTTAAAGACTTGGCTGTTTCAACAAATGGGCTGACTCTGATCCATGGGTTTTATTATTTGATTGTTGTTGTTTTAATTGGGTTTTAATTGTTTTTACCTTTTATCTTGTATGTTCTTGTGTTCGCCGCCTGAGTTCTTAGGGAGAAGGGCGGCATATAAGTTTTTGGTAAAATAAAAAAAATAAAATAAATCTTTCTTGTGGCCCATCTTCGCCGAAACTGAGCCTGAAAGTGAGGAGCAAGGGGCGTGGTCAAAAAACTATGACTCAGCCAACAGTAGATCCAACTGAAGCAACACATGTCTGAACGATGCCACAGCGTCCCTGAAAATTGGCATTCAAGGTAAGACCAATGCCTATTTAAAAAAAAAAAAGTCAAGGAAACAATTGGTCCATTGATGGGAGAAAATGGCAAGAAGGTGACAAGCAATAGGGAGAAAGCAGAACTACTTAACTCGTTTTTTGCATCTGTCTTTACAGAAAGGGGAAAAAACAGTCCAACCTATCAAAAACAGCACCACAAAAAACAGATTAGGAACACCAAGTTAAAATAGGGAAGAAAATTGTAACTGAGCACCTGTCTATCCTAGACGAGTTCAAATCTCCAGGACCAGATGGACTACACCCCACGGTTCTGAAGGAACTGGCAGACGAGATACCAGAACCACTGAACTATATCTTTCAAAGATCTTGGAGCAGAGGGAAACTGCCAGAGGATTGGAAAAGAGCTGATGTAGTTCCCATCTTCAAAAAAGGGGAAAAAAATAGATCCAGGAAACTACAGAACTATCAGCCTGACCTCAATACCAGGAAAGATTCTGGAGAAGATAATCAAGCAACGAATCAGCAAACACCTAGAAGCAAACAAATTAATAACCAAAAGCTAACATGGGTTTGTCAAAAACAGATCATGCCAGACTAATCTTATTGCATTCTTTGACAAAGTGACAAAATTAATGGACCAGAGGAATATTGTCAATATAACTTACTTGCACTTATAAGGCATTTGATAAAGTAGACCATAATCTACTACTAGATAAAGTAGAAAAATGTGGATTAGACAGCATCACCACCAGATGGATTTGTAACTGGCTGACCAACCGCACTCAATGTGTAGTCCTCAATGGAACTGCATCTACATGGAAGGAAGTATGCAGTGGGATACCATAAGGCTCTGTTTTAGTACTGTTCAACATCTTCATCAATGATTTGGACAAGGGGATAGATGGGGATCTCATCAAATTTGTAGACGACACCAAGCTAGCAGGAATAGCCAACACTCCAGAAGATAGGCTTAAAGTAGAGAAGGATCTTGACAGACTTGAACATTGGGTGCTATCTAACAAAATGAAGTTCAATGGTGAAAAAAAGTAAGGTTCTACATTTAGGCAAGAAAAACAAAATGCACAGGTACAGTATATGTGGTACCTTGCTCAATAGTAGTAACTGTGAGATGGATCTTGAGTCCTAGTGGACAACCATTTAAATACCCTGTTTCCCCCAAAATAAGACATCCCCTGATAATAAGCCCAATTGGGCTTTTGAGTGCATGGCAATAAGGCCAAGCATTTATTTCGGAGTTCAAAAAAAATATAAGACAGGGTCTTATTTTCCAGGAAACACACTATGAGCCAGCAATGTGCAGCAGCTGCCAAAAAAGCCAACATAGTTCTTGGCTACATAAACAGGGATAGAATCAAGATCACATGAAGTGTTAATACCACTTTATAACGCCTTGGTAAGGCCACATGCGTGCACTCACATTTACGAACTGGTAGGGAAGGTAAGTGAATCCTACCTCTGATTCAGCATATGTGGACATGTGCTGTTAAATAAAAAAGAAGTAGTTTATTATTAGCAGGGTGGATCTGCTTTCCTGACTTTAATTTAGAACTTCCAAATGATAATGTTGTAGAGAACCAGAATTATATCCATAGCTGGATTCATAAATCTAGCAATTCAGAAAAAAATTAAGATAAACATACTGAACTCAATCACTAACCTGACTGAGCTCAGTAATGTTAAATGGAGAGAGACAATTGTAGCCATGTGTGCTTGGGACTATACTTCAAACTGTGCATTGTTACGGATTAAATAGAAAACTGTAAAAATTATTTTATGTCCAGTACTATTTATCATTTTGGATCATGCAGAACTTAAAATATTAAATAACTGAATTGCTGTTATATACAACACAGAAATTAAAACATCAACCCAATTTCATCAAAAGATATTTTAAAAATCACTTTAGTGATGCAAAACAAATATCTCTGTGGACCAGTGGTGACCTCCAGTGGCTGCAATTCTGTATGAATTTGTAGTCAAGCTGTAGTCTATCCAAGTCCAATTCTGCTTTGCGTTTTCATGATTGGCTAAGATCACTATAGGCTGTATTTTATTTCATAGGATGAGATTTTATTTAAATGGAGCAGGGAGGGGAAAAAAGAGAAAAATTAAAACCAGAAAATTTATATTCCGGAATCAGATTTTATTGAAGTTTTTAAAACAATTCTTAGATGTTTTACTTTGCATACCATAATAACATATTTCTTGATATATTTGTATGCATTCAATAATAATATTTTATTTTTTCACATATTTGTAGGTACTAGGTTTGCTAGTGTGGATGTTGATTGCTGGAACTGACTATTTCCTGTACCCTGTCTTTGGATGGATAATGTTTGTGGCTGTGTTTTACTGGATTCTTACACTCTTTTTTTTGATCATCTATATGACAATGACCTATACAAGGATACCTCAAGTGCCATGGACCACAGTTGTGAGTACATGTTCATTTTTTACAGGCAACTCAAATATATACTGCAGAAAAGAGGGACCTTTGACCTTCATACAGATCTATAGCAGCCTTTTGACACTTCCCAAAACAAGTACAGTGGATGAGGCTGTAATATTTGGCTTGGCATTGTTAGATTAAGAAGATGGATGCAGAAACTTATGCAGTTCCCTTAAGTAAATGCACAATACATTCTAAGTGGAGCTGTATTTTCCATTTTGCAGGGAGAATCACAAGCATCTTTTATTTGCTTGACCAACTTAAAAAGAACTCAAAAGTTCTGCTGGCATAGCATCATTTTATGAAACACTCCATACCACCTGAGCCAGGTTTTTTTTTAATCCACATATTGATTTGACAAGGGAGGATTAGTTAAATGGAGATAAACCTTTCCCTGTGTATTAGCCACTAAAAGAATATCTGTAAGAAGCTTGCCTTCCTTTCCCTTTTCTGATAAATTAGTCTGTAATTTTCCTGGCACTAGTGGGTTGCGGCAGCATCATGTGACGTATCGGGACTTTTTTACTCTTTGCTGAAATGGGGATGGGCATGGCCAGTGTGTGACGCATCTGGCCCACAGGCTGGGAGTTTGACAGCCCTGCTTTAATTGTTTTTCTTAGCCAGCTCTTGACTCAACTAAATCAGGGTTACAGTTTGACTGTTCTGCTGTAATCACCAGTGTCTTAGGCCATCCTGGTATCATATGAAGCTGTGTACGCAATAATGGGAAGGGTACAGCTTGTACAGTAAATCTTGTGTAGGAGAAAGGTTTTCCTCTTCTTTTTAATCAGTAGGTTGGTGGCTTTTCTCACCAGCAAATCTAGTTTGAGAAATTATGTTCCTTAAGGTATTAATTCAGACAAATATTTAGCCACAGTGGCTTTCTCCCCAACTTGATGCTCTCTGGCTATAAGGGAATACATCTCCTTCATGTCCAGCCAGACTGTCTTAAATTAGGAAATGATACAATTATGCATAGAATGATGTTTGCAGGGGGGAGAAATGCTGATCTTTTTTTTCTACATCCTATAGGGTCTGTATTTTAATGGCAGTGCCCTTCTCTTGTACTTAATTGCTGCTATTTCAGAAGCATGTGCAGTCACCAAAGAACTTGAGTACCACAATTACAATAGTTGGGCAGCGTCTTCGGTAAGATCACAGTTAAACTTAATATCAGTAGTGAGGGAAGAATGCGTTTTTGCTTTGGTTCATTTACCTCCAAAATCAGATATAAGAAGATTCAAGATAACTGATAATAATTAGACATTCTTAAAATTGTACTCAACTTTTATTTAAAGTACTACTTCAATCCTGCTTTTTTCACCTAGCAGCATGCTAATGGCCACTTCATGTAAGATTTTTGGATTATATCACATATGAAATAAATAATCCTGGAGATGAGAATCATATGAAAATTGTAATATGAGTTGTAAAGTAGGCAAATTGCAGTTAAAAATCAAAATGCTGGAAAGGGGAAAAAAAGCTCTGTCACTTGGCTCTAAGATGGTCCCAACCATATTGCAATTTTTGGTCTCCCCCCCCCCCCCCAAACACTAAATATGGCCCTTGGCTAGAGTTCTTGATGAAGTAGACTGCCTTTATATGTGAAGTATACTATAAAACTAAATTCCTCTGAGTAAAACTAAGCTCCCCATAGAGAGCCAGCTTAGTGTAGTGTTTAAAGCATCAGGTTAGAAACCAGGAAATAGTTCCAGTTCTGCCTTAGTGACTGGTCAATAATTCTCAGCCCTAGAAAGGAGGCAGAAGCAAACCATTTCCAAAATATCTGGTCAAGAAAACTGCAGTAATAGTCTAGGCTCCTTAATGGTGAACCTATGGCATGTGTGACCAAAGTGGCACATGAAACCATGTTGCCCAGCACTCACAGCCTTGCCTGTTTGTCTTCTGAGTTTCTGGCGCACATGCGCACGCCGGCCAGCTGATTGTCAGGAGCGCATGTGCACCAGAACCCAGAAGTTTGGCTTTTCCAGAGTGTGATCCCTTTGTGCGTGCAGCAGTGCCGAAAACCAGCCTGCACATGTGCACCGGCCAGCTGATTGCATGATAGAACCCAGAAGTTCTGCTTTTCTGTAGCGAAATCTCTTCACCTGCATGGCAGTGCCCAAAACCAGCCTGCTCATGCCCGCCAGCCAGCTGATTGCCAGGTGCGCATGCACACTAGAACCCTGAAGTTTGGCTTTTCCAGACAATGGCCCTGATGAATGCATGGTGGTGTGTGCAACATTTCCATGTGACCTTTTTGGCATTGGTTGCTGAAAAGGTTCACATCACTGGTTTAGGCAGTTGCTAGGAGGCAAAAACTGACTCAGAAGCATTTTAAAAACTGTCTTCAGTCTTCACTTAAGCAAACCGCCTAGAGTCCTGTGATTTTTAGCTAGTCTCCTGTTCAAGTAGGATCATGCCTGAGTTTGTAATCTTAGCACTATCAATTTAGGTTAAGTATATGCTAAGATTTAAAGTGGCTGATTTGATTTTGGTTTAGCAGATATTGTGATTTATGGTAGAATATTAGCTAGGCCACTATGGCTTGTACAACAAATTGTGATGTAGAATGAAGGAAGCAAACAGGTGTGCTCTTACTTTCCTCCCCTTATCTTTGCATGGAGGGAATATTAAGATGGTTAGATTTACACAATTATGTCCCTGCAACAGATAGTATGCCCAAGTCTTTACTATTCTCAATAGGTTATGCTTGGGTACAATAAAAATGTTGCCATCCCATTGATGTATTTCATTTTCCAACTTCCTTTCATCTCTTTCTTTTATTCCAAGGCAGAAAATCTTCTTACTTAAATATTATTTCTCCCAAAGTAACTTCTAAAATTAAAATTGCCTAGAAAGGCCAAATTCTTATGTTGAAGTTATGCATGAAATTCAGCATTTGGAAAACGCTTCAGTCACATGGTAATTAGGCAGCTTTGGAAATCAAACAAACACATAAAACCTTTTTTCTTCTTGAGAAAAAAGAACATTGTTTTAGCCTTTCATGCTATAAATATATGGCTGAGAATGTATGAAAACCTTTGGTAAAATTTACGAATCTATGTATAATGGAACAATGATAGACACTATAGACGATAGTTGTTTTTCAGGAACATCTAGGTTTCAGTTTATTTTTTGTTTACTGAGAATATCGGTTCTTTAACATATTGGGCTGTTAGATACAAGACCATTTAATATTTCATTTCATTTCCCTTGCAAATGAAAAAAGCATTTGCAGTACTATTTTTATGGAAAAAAGCACCATGGAAACAAACTTGTCAAATACATTACAAAACAGTAAAGAAGCAATATTATTTAACAGTATCCTCCAGTTAACAGCAATCAAAAATGTAACTTGTTTTCACTAATGTCACCGTGAAATTGCTTCTTGCAAGGATCATCCTAATATTATGAATACATTAAAGCCCAATATTTCTTCCACAGAATTTAGTGTCCTGGTAGGAATGGAAACAATGCAATTTTAAATTTATTTTTGTACTATCTCTTCTATTATATTTGAATATAAATAAAAATCTGGCTGAAGATTTTTACTGTTTTCTAATTATTTTGTTTCTCTCCCCTCCCCCCATGTAGTTCTTTGCCTTCGTTGTTGCTTCCTGCTATGGTGGAAATACCTACTTTAGTTTTGTATCTTGGAGATCACGGACCTTGCAATAAGTATTATCTTCTAATAAAAGAGCTCTGTATGTAAATGTTGTATAATTTTGTTGAAATAACAAATAGTTCTTTTTACGAATTATGGAAAGGATAGTTCACCTGACAGAAATGGTTCTTCACACTGTTAATTTATTAACTTCATTTGAATTTATTGTTGTGACATAGCTCAGTTACTACAAACAAGCAGAAGGAAGAATTGATGATATAGGAGGGAAGAGAAGAAAGCATGGAAGCGGTTGCACTGGGGGCACTTCCATACAGTATTGTGTCCCTTTGAAAGCTGCTCCAGATCTCAGGATTCTTGTCAATAATGTTGGAGAGCATTGTACAACAGGGCCACTATCTGATGGGACTGATTTAAAATCTGAAAACTTTTGTAACATGAAAAACATGTATCCTCAGATAAAATACTGTAACTAGAACATGTTATTCTTTGTATCAATTCATATTATTTCCTTAGGTAATGTATATTGTAACAAAATCAATGGATTTCACAGTTGTTTTCTTCATAAATGTTTTTGTTTAAGCATGCATTTATTTATTAGAAAAATCTACTGTTTTATAGAACCTACTATTTCTTGCAAATGTGTATAAATTTTCAAGGCTGTAGATTTATTACAGTTAGATATAGATGGGAATAGTTAATTCATTGGGGTACATTTAGGGAAGCAACTGAATAAAAAATGCATTACTATAATAATCTTGCACAAGTCTGTAGTATGATCGCTCTTAAAATACTATGTTCCATTCTAATAACTGGACCTGTCTTTAGATCTGGAAAAGATGCAGAAAAAAATTAAAAAGATCAGGGACATGAATAATTTCATTTAAAAATGTATTTTTAATCATTTTTCTTAAATGATATGGTAAATGATGCAATACTGAAAAAGTAGGTAACATTTTTTCTGTTTCTCACAACAGAAGAGAAGATTAGTTTATGACTCTGAATGGGGCAGATAAATAGGAGAGAATGTTCCAAAGAGCACAGAGCTTAATTCTGGAATTTACTCCTGAAGGATGTGAGGATGATCATCTTAAATCACCTTGTATAAGATATTGAACAAATTCAAAAAGGATAGAGGTGCCCATTAGACCAAGTGCTGCTGGCAGCATTCCTCTGAAAACTAGTTGCTGAGAAATACCAGTGAAAATAATAAACTACTATAATTTGTGGTTTCTTTAATCAGAACTTTATACTATAGATTTAATATTGGTTACAACATTAGTGAAAAGATGGCTCCATTTTGATAGCCACCTATGTAGTGCAGTGATTTTTAAATGCCTGATTAGCACCTGGAAGATCAGGAATCAACCCTACTACCAGCCCTAGCTGATTTTGGTTCATCTTTTAGGGTTACTGTTATGGAAAAACATGTAAATTGAACTTGTATGTGGAAGTTTTGATATGAACAAAAACATGGAAGTTTTAAAATGTCATTTTAAAACTTCCTAAGGTTCTTCACCATGTTGTGTAAAAATGATTTGCTGCTGAACTTATCTTTCCCTTAAAAGCAGAAATCTTTTACAGACTTGGAGCTTTTACATGCAATTATCTTAAGATAGAAAAACAAATATATTCATTCTCAGGGGATCTGAAAAAACACAATTCCGCATCAGTGGAACACAATTTGACCACTTAACACTGTTAAAAGTCAGCATTAATATTCCAAAATTACTGCAACCAAAACTATGATTGGGGGAAGGGAGAACAAAAAAAAAATTATAATCTGAAGTTTTGAGATTTAACATGAAAATATGACGGTTTGCTTTCAGAAATAGCAGCAACCAAGTTTTTTTAAAAATAATGATGTACTCATCCATATTAAGCACAAAATGGGAGACACTTTTCTTACATATTTCTGACATGTTTACTTAACATAGAAGGCTTATAACTTGCCAGTTTAGTTTAGTGGTTAAGGAGCTTGGCTGGAAACCAGGAGACCGAGTTCTAGTCCCAGTTTATGCACAAAAACCAGCTGGGTGACTTTGGGCAGTTAATCTCTCTCATTCCAACCCATGTCACAGTTATTGATGTGGAGTAGATGGGAAGGAATGTTATATATGTTTACTCCCTCATGTTACAAATAAAATAAAAAGGGGTTATAAAAAAAATTAAAAATAGGAAAATCTTGTCAATCTCCTGACTGGTGAATAATAGCACAACAAAGACACACACACACAGGTGGTCAACCCGTAATTTCAGGCTACAAATACAAATTCCTACAATGTGAATTGTTCATTGGGTAGATTTTACTTGCTCCTGAAAATGCAAGAAAAACTATCCATGGGTTGGGGGAACATCATGCTACCCAATTGTTGATGCCCAATGTACCTCTCTATAAGGGAATCTTTAACAAATCTTTTCTGGATGTCTGGACTGGATGGGCAGATTTCATTATGGCAAGCTGTTGCTGCCTATTGTATCCCAGAGTTGTATAGATCTCTGATTAATCTCACTTCATGTCTCAAATAGCCAACAGGCCAGGTTCATCCTGATTATATTATGTAAAGTCTATGATATGAATGAAAAATTTAATTCACACAGTTTAAGATAAGCAGGCTATATTTTTTAAGTGAGCCCATTTCCAAATAAAGTTTCACAACCAGGAACTACCCCCGAATATTACACTGAATATTTTGTGGGGTACTGAGTTTACAATCTATAAACTTTACCATATTCACACTTAAATTTTTATAATGGAAATGTTCTTTAATTTTATGAACATTAAAGAAGTAGAATAACTAGATACCTCACTGAAGCATCATAATTTTTAAAATGAATGGCTAATGTACCATCTGAAAACCTACTGTAAAAAGAAACTTACCAATTTTGACTTTTGTTATGTCATCTTCAAACAGATCCAGAATCCCATGAATTTGGAATTTCTTCCCTGTGTTTTTTCCCTAAGAATTTCAGAGTTAGTGTGACAGTCATGGTAATATACAATTAAATACTTAACAATTCAACCTCAAGATGGAATAGTCAGGTTCTTTAATTTACCATTGACATTTTTATGTGTAAAAATGCAGAGTCACCACGTATATTATCTCTAAGTAACTTGAAGGAACAATTGGATTAAAATATATGTGAAATTACATTAAATTGTCTACAAGTAACAAAATCATTTAGGCTAAAGGAAACTCATATAAATTATATAGTCAGCAGGTGGTAGTATCTAGCTAACCATGTCTGAATAGAGAAGCCAACCAGGGTGTTTCTGATTATTAGATAGTTGAACATGAGACTATCGGAGGCTTCTGACTATGGGAAATTGAATAATATCTTGGAAGGTGATTGTGGCAAACTTTACAGAATATTTCTGAGAAAACCAAACTGCAACTGATTGTGGCAAACTTTACAGCTATTTCTGAGAAAACTGCATTGGTGTGTCCATGAAGTCACCAGTAGTCAAGCTTGATTATAAGTCTTTTATGTCATGCAGAATGATCTCAAATCAAAGTTAATTGCCAGCTATCAATTCTTTTATTTAATCCTTATAGTTGGGGTAAAGGTCTATAATTTTGGGACACTTTGAGAAATTCATTTCTTGAATTCTCAGTTTTAGTTTTAGCTATGTTGGAGTCCTGAAGCTTCTTTTAGATGCCAATACAATGTAGTGAATCTCAGTAAGAGAACATTGCCATTGGATATGGAGTTCTGACAGTAAAATGGTCGAGTGAATAAATTTAATAAATAAATAAATCCCTGCAGCTGACCATATACATTCACTGTCTTACCTTTCTGCAGACTAGCCATTTTCAAAGGTATGACTGCAATTCCGAGTTTGCAGTCATTATGTCCTTTATAGCTGGAAGATCCAAAGCTGGAGAAGATCTAATTCACAATCTATGAGATCAGGCCAAGGATCTGCTTCAACATCGGTTCCCAATTATATGATAAATCTACTTTTTTAACTTATACTGACTTTTCTTTTAAAATAAAGTGCACCGTTTGAAGTCACTTCTAGATTTCTTTGTATTCAGAACTATTTGCTTTTTATTTCTATTTGTACTTATATTAAGAACTTCTATAAGGCATTTAGGAGGAAGATCCCCTTTAACATCTGCATTATAATTAACTTTTCTACGAGTTATTCTTGTTTATTCGTTCCAACAGGCTTAAAGATACTCTAGATCAGTCTTAAATTTGCAGAATGCCTATAAAACTTTGCAACAGCTGTTTTTTTTGCTCTTCCATGGTTTTGCTTTCCATGATCATGACGAATTCTAAAAATACCTTTTAATATCTTATTAGCCTAATGATGTAGCTCTAGTTTTTATTTTCCCCCCTTATAATCTAAGGCGACCATTTTGCAAAATAATTACCCATCCTCTTTCAAAAGACTTTCGCAGCAGTAGCCCCGAAGCATTTCATCACTTCTTCCCTCACCACGAATTTAATAGACTTCCTGTTTATCGTATATGTGTGCGGAGAGAGGAGGGGGCCCTTTTCTTCCATCTGCCACCTCCTCCTTCCTGTTTTACCTTCTCTCCCTCTTCGCGCGTCGAGCACCGACGCAACACTGGGTTAAGGGCTCCAGAAGCCCGCTCCCCGACATGATCCCTTCCCCAAAGTAACATCTCCGCCCTTCCACCTTACCTCCGTGGCTTTAGTGGGGCGCTGGCCTGGCCCTGTGTCGTTGCCCGGCTCTTAACTGTACAAGACGCATCCTAGACAGAGAGCTGGTGGGCCCCGCCCCGCACTGTCCTGCCTCTGGAGTTAAGTGTCGCAATAGTTGTGGGGGGGGGGATTGCACCCGTTCGTTCAGGAAGGTGTTGCGATATATCACGGCATGCGGGTCATCCGCACCGATGCCAGCAGTGGGGGCACTCCCAGCTCTTCTGCTCCGCCGCCACTTTCCTACGGGCCGGACACCGGACTACTCGACAGAGGCTACGCGGGCTCTTGCTCTGCCATGCTGAAAGTGGCCCAAATGGTAAGGATCAGAGGAGACAGGGGGTCCAAGGGAAGCGTGGGGGAAATTTGAATGTTTCTTCGCCAAGCTTCGGGAGCAACTGCGCTTTCTGTCAGTTCAAGTTTTGCTAGGATTTGTTTGCCTGTCGGGCGTTTCCCAGGAAAGGTAGCAAGATTTTACATCGCCCAGCCAACAACAGCTGGCGCTGCTGGCTGCGTTCCTCAGGGCGGGCAATGCTCTGCACGTGTTACCTACCTTACTTCCCGCCAGGAATTGATTGGCGACAAAGGGGGAAACTGAGGCGAAGAGCAGTTCCGAGAGAGCGCCCCGGCTGGGCGATCTGGGAACGATCCCTTGCAGCTGGCGCGCCTTTCTGACTCTTCTGAGAAGAGCAGCGCTGCTTCTTCCTGCAGATTTTGGCCAGAGTCAAGTTCTGTTTTAGCTCTACCTTGACTCTCTCTAGGCTGCCCAGAACAGTGTGTCTGACTTAGCTTATACGCTTGAGAAGAGGGCCGGGTAAGATTTTTAAAACAAAGCCAATGGAGACTTTGAATAAATAAAAAAAATCGCAGCACTGCGAGGAAGAATACCCCAGTTCATTAGTACTCTTTCTATGATCGCAGTTTTTTGAATAACTAACCTCAGTTATTGTTTGTAGCCTGCATAGATTTATTATTTATTTATTTGACCAGTTCAACTTGAGAACTACATTGAGCTTTAAAGACTGTCTTTCAGGAGCTGAAAATATAATCTCTAGGTTTGAATTAGAAATGCAAACAATTTTGGACAGGTAGGTAACCACACAAATTGCACAGTAGGGAGATTCAACAGGTGTTCAGCCATCTCCGCTTGATTATTCTTATTTACTGATTTCCTTCATTTGGATCTGACATTAAAAGGGCATTTTAATACTCCATTAACACTTCATTTACTTCCTTGAAGAAAGGGGGCCTGTGAAATACTTTCATGCAGAGGCTATTCCCACTTCTCTTTGGAAAAAGGCTGGATCTGCACACTCAGTGGTTTACCAGCATTAACCACTGGCCTATCCTCTGCCTGGAATCCATTTCTCCAGTGTACTCTGGAATATTGGAATATGAATCGTGTCTTCCCTAGCCAGTATGGAATTTGGAATTAATAGAAATATGGAGAAATCAGAGAGGATTGTTCTAGATCTGAACAGTTCGTACATTGTGCTAAAATATGGACTGTTTAATTATGGTTGATTGATTGAATAAGCTTATGCAATATTTCAAGCAGAACCAAATAAATCACACTTTAATTTAAATCAGGGATAGGCAGGCAACTCCAAGAACACACGTGCCTCTTCACTACAAACCTGATAATCTCATCTGTTCTCTACTGCTAAAAATGGATGGCAGTTTCCTATTATTTTTGATACAAACTCAGTCTAGAGTTTAATCTGTTTTCTAATTGATTAAACATGATTTACAAAAAATCCTATTCAAAGAAATACTGTAGTAGACAATGGATTAATCTTTCAACAAAATGAATGGACGATAGAGTGTAAGGGGAACAGATGTGAAAGTAAGGATGAGTTTATATCAGACAAGAGATACGCAAACTACACTTTTTGCTTTTCAGGGAATCACTGAAATATGTATAGGTAGTCCTTAACTTATGACCACAATTTCTGTTGTTAGATGTTTGTTAAGTGAGTTTTGCTGATTTTATGACCTTTCTTGTCACAGTTGTTAAGTAAATCAGTTGATAAGTTAGTAAGATGGTTGTTAAATTAATCTGGCTTCCCCATTGACTTTGCTTGTGAGAAGGTCCCAAAAGAGGATCACATGATCCCCGGGACACAGCAATGGTCATAAATATGAATTGCTTGCCAAACATCTGAATTTTGATCACATGATCATGGATATACTACAAAAGTCGTAACTGTGAAAAATGAAAAGTCATAAGTCACTTTTTTCAGTGCCATTGTAACTGAACAGTCACTAAATGAACTGTTGTAAGTCGAGGACTACCTGTATCAATGTGAGGGAAATGGTAACGTTTGTCAATTTAGAGAATGCATATAATACAGTGGATTTAGAGAATGCATTCTGCAGTGCAGAATGTTCTCTGCAAATATGGAGTTGAATGTTGACTGCCAAATGTAATAAGCACAATATATGGAGGAACTAAAAATCCTGTGTGAAAAAAATGGAAATAGAGTATTGAGCAGGAAGTAAGGAGAATGTGTGATATCCTACTGATTGATTAATTAATATATAAGAAATACTTGACTTGATGTGTTGGAGCTTGCTATCTTGCAAAGATTCATGTACAGTATATACCATATTTTTTGGACTAGAAGACACACCAGTGTATAAGATGCACCAAGATTTCGAAGAGATAAGCAAAAAAAAAAAAAGTTTTTGCCCTCCCTGCCCCCAGGAGCACTCTGCAGGCCTCCCAAAACCTCTGCGTGCCTCGTTTTTGCAAAATATGGGCCCATTTTCTGCCTGCCAGGTATTCACCTGACTAGTCCCTAGCCTAGTCAACTTCAGCACATTAGTTTGCTCACTGGTTTTGAGGTTGTGGCTGGTTGTGGCTAAAAAATAGTTTCTAAAGCACAGCTGATCGTCGGAGGGAGCAGCAATTAGAAAAGCAGGCAAAGCACGGAAGATCGCTTAGCTCATGTTGGGGCTGAAAAACAGCTTCAAAAGTACAGCTGATCATCAGAGGGAGCTCCAGTGACTAAAGCAGGAGAAGTGGAAGGGGTAAAGGAAGGCAGCAGCTGTTCCGGGTAGCTATTTTGGGTGCCATGCGTCGCATTTTCAGCCTCCAAATGCATCACGTTTTCAGGCAGCAATGTACTTTGGCAATCTCTGCAGCCTTGAAGGGCTCTCAAACGGAGTGTTTAGAGGCTGAAAATGCAACACACTGAGCCCAAAATCACAAGCCATTGTCGATGGCAATCTCTGCAGCCTGGAAGAGGAAGCAGAGAGGCCGAAGGTTAGGGGCCAGCGAGTGGGTGGGGTTACATTCGGAATATAAGACACACCCAAATTTTCAGCCTCTTTTAGGAGGGAAAAAATGTGTCATATGCTGAAAAATACAGTATGTGTTTCTCTTTCCACTTTTTATCCTTGTCCTTTTTTGTCTTTCAGTTTATCAGAGAGTTCTTTGTGCTGTTCTGCTGGTTCTTTTGACATCTCTTTTCTTTATGGTATTGTGCTAGACTCTGCTTTTATAATCTCACATTCAAAGTTTCCCAAGCTGCTTGGGTTGTTTTCCCCTTGGGGATCCATGGAATCCTTCCCAAACTCTCTATAGGTTTATTGACTCTTCTGAAGTCCAAGACATCTAGAAAGATGTCTGCTAAGCTTGTCAGATATCTATTTGATCTTATTTACAGCATTTGAAAATTACAGTATTTGAAAGTTTTTACGTTAACAAATCATTATTATCCCAAAAGATAAGACTTTGTCAGTAAAATAAAATTACTGGTAATTTTCTCTGATTGTTATCAAGTTCAACTTGTTAAAACAAGAAACTTAAATATATGTTTCCTGTTCAAAAGAAAACTAGAAAGTGACTAATTTTACAATCAACCACTTCCTCTAAATTAAAAAATTAAAAAAGCATTGCAAAATCTAAAGAAACACCATCTTTGGCATCTTCAAGAATTCAGTCTGTTATTATGGTCACAGACCAGGCATTTGAAGATCTAGAAATTGTATGCTGCTGAAAATTGTAGTTATCACATTATTACTTTCTATTGAAAATCCATATTGCTATGTGCCCTGAGCTAAGTTCAGTCTCTTCAAGATTGAAGGAATGAATGAATTTCTCCAAGTTTCCCCTCTTTCAATTGTTTTTAATTCCTCTAATAAAATATGCACAGCAAGTGGCAGCATCTAACCAACTTTGCTTGTCTTGAAAAACTTAAGCCGCATTAGCGATGATGGCCTTTGAATGAGAGCATCTGAAAATCTCAATGTTGTGAATTAGATGAAGTAAATAACAATCTTGGAAGAGGACAATGTCATAATACATGAAAATATGTCCATCTAGTCACTTTGATCTCAGCCATTCTTCAGTAGGCTCTTTAATAAAATAAAATAGAATAGAATACCCCCCTTCATGAATTACTGCCTTGTCGTGACGAAGGGGCTTGTGTACCTCAATAAAGCTATGAGCTATGCTGTGAAGGGTTACCCAAGACGGACAGATAATAGCAGAGAGCTCTGACAAAATGTGATCCACTGGAGAAGGAAATGGCAACCCACTCCAGTCTTTGCCATGAAAACCACATGGACAGTACCAAAAGGAAAAAAGATATGACACTGGAAGATGAGCCCCTCAGATTGGAAGGTTTCCAATATGCTACTGGGGAAGAGCAGAGAGCTAGTACTAGTAGGTCAAACAAGATGACAAGACTGAACATTGACATAATAGGAATCAATGAACTAAAATGGAAAGGAATGTGTGAATTTAATTCAGATGACCATCAGTTATACTACTGTGGGCATGAATCCCTCAGAAAAAAATGGAGTAGCCTTCATAGTCAATAAAAGAGTAGGAAAAGCAATACTGGGATACAATGCCCAAAATGACAGAATGATCTCAGTTCAAATCCAAGGCAAACCATTCAATATCACAGTAGTTCAAGTCTATGCCCCAACAACTGGTGCTGAAGAGGATGAAATTGACCAGTTCTATGAAGCCCTACAGCACCTTATAGCATTAACACCAAAAATTGTGTCCTTATCATTGTGGGGAATTGCAATGCTAAAATAGGAAGCCAAAGGAAAACCGGAATAACAGGCAAGTTTGTCCTTGGAGTACAAAATGAAGCAGGGCACAGGCTGATAGAATTTTGTCAAGAGAATACGATGGTCATAGTAAATACTCTTTTCCAACAACCCAAGAGACGACTCTACACATGGACATCACCAGATGGTGAACAGTAAAAACAAGACCAGGAGCTTAGGCTTAAATTGAAGAAAGTAGGGAAAAGCACTAGGCCCGTGATGGCGAACCTATGGCACGCGTGCCACAGGTGGCACGCGGAGCCATATTAGTGGGCACGCCAGCTCAGCTGATTTTCGGGCCTTCTGGGCCCACCAGAAGTAGGGAAACAGGCTGTTTCCTGCCTCTGGAGGGACTGGGGTGGGTGGGTGGGGAAGGCCCGTTTTTCTTTCTTACCTGGCTCCAGATCCTGCCTATTTATCTGGGAAGGGCGAAAACAGCCTTTTCCACATTTTTTGCTGCCCCTGGCCTCCAAAGACTCCTAGAGAGGCTCCTAGAGATTCCTAGAGAGGCTCCTAGAGACTCCTAGAGAGGTTCTGGAGACGGGGGACAGCAAAAAACGTCACTTCCTGTCCTACTGGGAGTCAGGAAATGAGCCCTTTCAGCCTCCGTAGGGCCTCCAAGAGAGTGGGAAAGGCTTTTTTCGCTCTTCCCAGATAAATAGGCAGGATCTGGAGCCAGGTAAGAAAGAAAAACGGGCCTACCAGGCCCTCATGTGCCAGGAGTGGGGGGGAGGGGGTTGCGCGTGCATGCGTGTGGGCACGTGCGCGCATGACCCGCCCCCGCCCCCCCTCTCCTGGCACGCGATGGCAAAAAGGTTAGCCATCACTGCACTAGGCCATTCAGATATGAACTACATCATATCCCTGATGAATATACAGTAGAGGTGGCAAATAGATTTAAGAAATTAGATCTAATAGACAGAGTGCCTGAAGAACTATGGACGGAGGTTTGCAACATTGTCCAAGAGGTAGCAACTAAAACCATCCCAAAGAAAACGAAATGCCAGAAAGCAAAATGGTGTCTGAGGAAGCTTTGCAAATACCTGAGGAAAGAAGGGAAGCGAAAGGCAAGGGAGAAAGAGAAAGAAACATCCAGTTGAATGCCAGAATTCCAGAAAATAGCTAGAAAACATAAGAATGCCTTCTTAAATGAGTGCAAAGAAATAGAAGAAAACAATAGAATAGGAAGAACCAGAGATCTCTTCAAGAAGATTGAAGATATGAAGGGAATGTTTAATGGAAAGATGGGCACGATAAAGGACCAAAATGGCAGGGACCTAACAGAGGCAGAAGAAATTAAGAAGAGGTGGAAAAATTACACAGAAGAACTATACAAGAATGAGCTTAATGTAATTGATAATCATGGTGGTCACTGATCTCAAGCCAGACATCCTAGAATCTGAAGTCAAATGGGCCTTAGGAAATCTGAGCAACAACAAAGCTAGTGGAGGTGACAGTATTCCAGCTGAGCTATTCAAAATCTTAAAACACGATGCAGTAAAAGTGCTACACTCAATTTGCAAACAAATTTGGAAAACTCAACAATGGCCATAGAATGGGAAAAGGTCAGTTTACATTCCAATTCCAAAGAAAGGCAATGCCAAAGAATGTTCAAACTATACAACCATTGCACTCATTTCACATGCTAGTAAAGTTATGCTTAAAATCCTACAAGTTAGGCTCCAGCAGTATGTGGATCGAGAACTACCAAAAGTACAGGCAGGATTTTAAAGAGGCAGAGGAACTAGAGATCAAATTGCCAACATACGCTGGATCATGGAGAAAGTCAGGGAGTTCCAGAAAAACATCTACTTCTGCTTCATTGACTATGCTAAAGCCTTTGATTGTGTGGATCACAACAAATTGTGGCAAGTTCTTAAAGAGATGGGAGTACCTGAACATCTTATTTGTCTCTTGAGAAACCTATATGCGGGTCAAGAAGCAACAGTGAGAACTGGACATGGAATCACTGATTGGTTCAAAATTGGGAAAGGAGTCCGGCAAGGCTGTATATTGTCGTTCTGCCTATTTAACTTATATGCAGAGCACATCAGATGAATCACAAGTTGGAATTAAAATTGCCGGGAGAAATATCAACAACCTCAGATATGCAGATGATACCCGTTGTTTCGATGAAGAAAGACGTGTAGGCAGGATGATAATTCATGGGAAGGCCCTTTGGTGGGAAGGCACCTTGGGGAAGGCACCCTGACTCCATCCAAAAGGCTCCCTTTTATTGTCATTTTACAGTTACCATGGCAAAACATTAATCATCATTTACTTGTACTGATTGGTTACAGAAGGCTCATGATTTTCACGTGAACACCTCGTTTTTGTCTCATGCTCTTCCTGTGTCACACAATGCTACGTGCCTGGCTTTGCATATTTGAGATAGGGTCTCCACCAGACATCCTGTCTTTACATTCCTCATGAGATTAGGACCTTGTGCAGATGTTTGTTTACAGTGTTGGTTTGCCAGACACTGAAATAACACTCACCCCCACAGATACCACTTTAATGGCAGAAAGTGAAGAGGAACTAAAGAGCCTCTTGATGCGGGTAAAGAAGGAGAGTGCAAAAGTTGGCTTGAAACTCAACATTAAGAAAACTAAGATCATGGCATCTGGCCCTCTCATTTCCTGGCAAATAGATGGGGAAGAAATGGAGGTAGTGACAGATTTTATTTTCCTAGGCTCCAAGATCACATCAGATGGGGACTGCAGCCAAGAAATTAAAAGGCGCTTGCTCCTGCTGAGGAAAGCTATGGCAAATCTAGACAGTTTACTAAAAGGCAGAGACATCACTCTGCCAACAAAAGTGCGTATAGTCAAGGCTATGGTTTTCCTAGTTGCAATGTATGGCTGTGAAAGTTGGACCATGAGAAAGGCTGAGCACCAAAGAATTGAGGCCTTATGAACTATGGTGCTGGAGAAGAGTCCTGTGAGTCCCTTGGACTGCAAGGCGATCAAACCGGTAAACTGTGACTGCTTTTTAGAAGGCCAGATCCTGACGATGAAACTCAAATACTTTTGCCAGCTAATGAGAAGGAAGGACTCACTGGAGAAGAGCCTGATGCTGGGAAAATTGAGTGCAAAAGAAGGAGACGACAGAGAATGAGGTGGCTGGATGGAGTCACTGAAGCAGTAAGCGTGAGTTTAAATGGACTTCAGAGGATGGTAGAGGACAGGAAGGCCTGGAGGAATGTTGTCCATGGGATCGTGATGGGTCGGACATGACTTCACAACTTACAACAATAGAATACCCCACTTTTTCAAAATGTCTTTGTTCAAACAGGAAAAAGAAACATTTTGCATCTCTATCATGTTAACTGAGAATTAGTGGAGCATGTGTGCTGTTCTAGGAGAATAAAAATTTTATGACCTCATAATATGGGGGAAACTACTTAACAATGTCTTGCTTAGCAATGGAAATTTTGGGCTCATTTATAATTGTAACTCAAAGACTACCTGTAATCAATTTAAAAAATACATTGAATTTTCCATGTTTCTTCTTATTCCCAACCAGATTTTCTAAATACGTAAGTGGTGTTTGGAGCCAAAACTGCAAGAGTACCCAGGCCAGAAATATTGGAAATCCTGAAACCTAGGGATGGTATTAGATTCGGGATGCATGAATATATTGTCATATTTAAAACAATGCAGTTATGTCTTGGATTAAACCAGTAATTTCTTAACCAGTTTATTTTATCTTATGTGTTGTGTGATCCATTAAAACATGCAGTTGTTTCAGATTTCAGTGCTTGAGCTAATGATAATGAATTGAACAGTCACTCTTGTTCTGTTTTAAAAGGAGGTGCAAGTTGCTGTTGCAGCTGCTCTTTGTTCTGGTTGCCCCGATCTCTGTGTCTTGAGTGATCTAACATATTTCACAGTTCACTCCATTCCTTCAAACTCAAAGACAGAAGTGAAGTTCAGAGGGTAGAAAAGTGCTCATATAATACTAGTCTGCAACTCTTTAAGGAAAACATTTTCCAGGGATTTGTAGCAACCTTCTGTAGCAGTAGCAGCAGCAGCAGCAGCAGCTGTGCAAGTCTTGATTGTAGGAAATATGACTTCTGCAATAGAGTAGTAAATGTCTAGAACACTCTACCTGATCCTGTTGTTAGTCTCTAACCCCCATACCTTTTACCTTAAATTGTCTACTGTGGGCCTTACATGTTTCTTTAGAGGTCCCTAAGGGGGTGTGCATAAGCGCACCAGCGTGCTTACCATCCCTGTCCCATAAAATGTACTCATTTTATGTATTTATAGCTATGTTTTGCTTATTTATATCCTTCTTTTTGTGCCAATTTTTTTTCATGTGTCCATGTCTATGTCTATACTGTTACTTGTTTCCTTGTACTTGTTGATAAATAAATAAAGAAAAAAAAGAAAGAAAGAAAGAAAGAGAGAGAGAGAGAAAGAAAGAAAGAGAAAGAGTCTGGAATAAGATTCATTTGATTAAAAAAAAAACTGCACATCAATACTACATGCAGATTCCCCCATTAACTCAGAAGCACTTTTTGTCCCCAGGTCCAAAGCACTGCACTGTAAAATTTATCTACAGAACTAAATAAGTAAATTTGCTACTGGCCGACTTAGAAGTATATCTCATTGACTTTAATGAGATTTTCTCCCAGGTAAAGAATGATAAAATATATTAATTTTTATTGATGTTTAAAAATAGAGCCTGTCTTTTTTTTAAATGCAAATATTCTGGGTGGATTACTGAATACATGCATATGCACACTCTACATATGGGTTATCCTCAATTTAGGACCACAATAGAGTCCAAAACTTCTATTCCTAAGTGAAACAGTTGTTAAGTAAATCTTAACATTTTACAACTTTCTTGCCACATTTCACTGCTAACACGGTTGTTAAGTGAATCTTGCTTCCCCATTGACTTTGCTTTTCAGAAGGTTGCAAAACCTGATCACCTGACCCCAGGACCCCAGGACAACTGTCATAAATATGAGTCACTTGCCAAGCATCTGAATTTCGATCATGTGATGATGGGGATGCTGCAACAGTTGTAAGTGTGAAAACAGTCATAAATCACTTTTTTCAGTGTCATTGTAACTTTGAATAGTCACTAAATTAACTGTTGAAAGTCAAAGATTACCTGTATCATCTCTTCTCTTAAGAAATTTATAAATGCCAACTTGAGTTTTTATCATCTTCAACTGTGTTGTGCTTTTTTATTTTTATTTTTACTTATTCACAAAAATAAATATTCTTATTGCTTTCTAGGAAACTCAAAACATTGCTTACTATATTGAGGTCTTACTTAGTTCCTATGACTAATTATGTATTTCTTCTAACATATTTCCACTACAGGTAGTCCTTGACTTACAACTGGTTGTTTAGTGACTGTTTAAAATTACCAGAGACTCTGGAAAACTGGATTTAAAGTTCTGTCAATCACCCATTTTCCCTTCCCCAAGATCACATGACTATAGTTTGGTCACTCAGCATCTGGCCATTCACAGTGTCCCATGGCAACACAACTGCAATTTATGATGTTGTTCTTAGGGATCTGAATTTATTTTCTATTTCTGGAGAAAAATGCCCCATTGCAAATAATGTGTATGCTTAATAATCCTCACAGAAAATGTCATAAAATCAGGCACAGTCATGTGATGACCTACTTTATGACTATCATGATTTATAACTGAAAATGTGGGCTCAATTATGGTAATAAATCAAGGATTACTTATATTCCAACTATCGCATAAGAACAACTTATAGGTACTGTAGATTACTTTTTAGAGCACACACTTTTAGTCCAGAATGAGAACTAGATAGAATGAATTCTCTAAACTTCTAAAAATCCATTCTAATTTGGAAGTATCTGAATGCTTTCTCTTCTCCAGTTCTGAATATTTTTAGTCTTTTAGCTGGATTTTTTTTTGTTTTCAAAATTGTTAACTCTGAACGTTTTATTATTCTTTTTTTTTATTGAAAAAGTTTTAAAAGTTTTACATACATTTTCTCCCCCCTCCCCAACCACCACCCCCGACTTCCCAGAGCAAATACAAAATATAAAATACAGCTTAAATCCCCTAAATTCAACTCCATCTCTCACTTATCATAATCATTAAACAAATAGATAAAAGGAAAGCAAGTCTTCTTTCTTCTTATTCCATCTAATTCAACAAAATTAGTATCCATTTATATTTACAGCAGTTAATAAAACAATTAAGTATTACTTAATCAAACCTATCATTACTCAATTTAGCTAATAGATACTTAACAGATTATTAGATCTATACAGTTTAACAAGATATTTTATAACTTCTTTCATTTAAAACAAAAAAAAAACCTCATTCAAAAACCCCAAATTTAAAATAAAATACTATATAAACTCTTCCGTCCTCCACTTTTAAACCATCAAGGTCCAATTATAATTAAAACACTTAATTAAAAAAATTTTTTTTAACTAAAAAATAATAATCAAACCTCTTATTAACTTATCAATACATATTAACAAATCAACTAAAAACATCATTTAATAGCTATATCAAACATTTAAATTCTTCATACTAGATTAAACCAGTTGCTAATCTTCTTATCTTCACATCTTCCAACAGCATATAGAATGTCTTCATTTGCGTCTACCCACCTAAATAAAAATTGCTTCTTTATATAAACCCCCCCCGACTGACTTTGTAATTGTATTTCAAATAGTATCCATCAAATCCAGCCGAAAATTAGATTAATAAATTCATCAAACGTATTAGGGAAACCACCAGATCAACTGCAATTGCCCTAGGCCCATAGTCCTTTTGCCTTATATTTATTACCATCAAACAGAAAACTCCAATTTACTATATTCAATAAAACTTCTGCAATTGCAATTAAGTCCAAATTTATTACAGTCCTTAATAAAATATTCCAAATCATTCAGGTCAAGGCATATTTCACAACCCAACACACCAGCATTGCTGTGATCTGTTTATTCTTCTCAAAATATTCTAATACAGCTGTAGGTTACCTCCTCATTGTCGCTCATCACTTAGTTAACTGGCATTAAGCTGCTGGATGTTTTCTTCCAAAAGTTCAAAATCTTTAAACACTTAAACAATACTTTTTTAAGGACCATCATCTCATCAAGCAGGGTTATTTTCCATGTCTCCAGTCTTTCTTCTTTTCCTTTTTACAAACTCTTTTCTTAACTTTGATCCCTCTGCCTTTTTTAACTCCAGTAAAATTTTGCATTTTTTAGGATTGCATATTATAACATTTTTGCAGAAATATAACTTCTTCTGAAAACAGCTCTTTAAATGCAGGTTGGATTTTATAAGAAAAGATTCGTGTAGCCAAAGTCTCATCAGCTTCCAAAATTTCTTGCTCCTTATTCTGCACAGCATCCATCTTTCTCTCCCAAAAAAAACCTACTATAGGCTGTTGTTGTTCTTTTCCTCCTCCCAGCTCTTCAATCAATCCCCCACTGCTAGATTGCAACTTAGCATTTCCATGTATTTCATTGTTTCCAGCTTGAGAAGCTTGAAATATAGTATCAATTTTTTCCAATAAAGCAGAGGTAATTGAGCTCCAAGCTTCCTCAAAATCAGACCATATCTGAGGGTTAATTAACCCTTCTTTGCGTTCTTTACTTTCAAAAAGACCAGCCATCTTGCCCCCCTTCTTCCTTCCCTTCCAAAAGGACAGGAAAAAAAAGTATCAAAAAGAAAAAAAAGGACCCTTTGCAATTTGTAATTTATATTACTGCTTCAGTTATTATAATTACTTCCTTTCTTGGTTCATCCACTTTTCAAAAAAGAGTTTTACGTTTCAAACAGGGGCTTGTCAATAATTACTTTTAACTTTCACTTCTTCACGCCCCGTTGAAACTCAAACGCCATCTTGCTTTCACTTTCTGCTTAAGGAAAATCTTTTAAAGAAGGTAAATCTTTGGAGTTAAAAAAAAGAAAATACTTGCTGTTTTATTCATGCTGCTTATGCTCCGCCAGCTCGATTCAAAAAGTATTTATTTAAAGTTGGTTGCTGGGATGGTCATGACATCTAGCTCTGCAAAGCAGAGACATCCAGGGTCCGGAGTACTGACAGGCTTAGCGGGGAGCTCTCATCTTCGAGCGCCAGATTATGGGTAAAATCTGGCACTCTCAGGGAGCTCTACCCCACCTGTCTACTCACTTTCCCCCCTCTTACCAGGAGGAAAGTTTCCAAACCGCAAGACAGCTGATAGTCGCTGTTCTTGCGGTTCTACGGAGCCCTGGGTTGGCGCTTCAAAAAAAAGCATCCGGCGATGTCGCGATCCCACCGGAAGTCAACATTTTATTATTCTTGCAATGTAGTCTTTCATGCATTCTTCACACAAACGTTTCATTTTGTTCTGCTATTTGTCTTACAGTTATTGTTGCTGATTGGATTCATTTGTGTAAGATCTTCACAGTGGACAGATCACAATGCATACAGCTACTTTGAAATTGTCTGCATATATGACTTAATTATGATCTTCATCTTTTACATTATCTACATCTTTAGAGCCTATAGAAAGTTGACTTGCATCAGCTGGCCACTTGCGGTAAGTTCCTATCCATAATTGAAATCATTGTCAACTTCCAGAAAGATTTCTACTTGCATTAAATTGTTTTGTTACACTTGTAACTGCACAACAGCAATTCCTATGTAGCATTTTTACTCCATTTATTTATTATTTAGAATTGCAGCTTCTGATGATACATAGTTTCCTGGATCTAAAGAAAATATTAACATAGAAACAGGAACCACTGAATGTCTTCTTTTTCTTATAAAGTTAAAATGGCCAATTTTTTATCAATCTGTTTGGGAAGAGCTGGTTGAAGACTTCTGCAGCCTGCATTTTTAGCAAGGTATTGGGAGACCTGGTTGGGCCCGGAGGGAGGTGTCCCTCTTGTTGAGTTGTGCCCACCAGGCTTCAGAGCATTCCATCAGCCGAGGGCCCAGGGGAGGGGAGGGGGGTGGCGGTTATTATTAACGAAGATCTTGGTCCGAGGGAGACCACTGTGCCACAGATTGCCGGATGTGAGTCCCTCCTTGTGAGATGGGGTCATGGGGTTCAGTTGGGCTTGCTGCTTACGTACCTGGCTCCCTGCCGCGTGGCAACAGCCCTGCCCGAGCTACTCGACGTGATAGTCACGGTGGCAGTGGATACACCCAGGCTTATGGTCATGGGTGATTTCAACTTGCCATCCGTTGGTGAAACATCTGAGGTGGCTCGGGAGATCATGGCTTCCATGACGGCCATGGACCTGACCCAATTAGTTCATGGCCCCACTCACAGGAGGGGTCACACCATGGACATGATTTTCGTCTCTGGCCAGTGGTTGAGTGATCTGGTTATAGGGGATAAAGACATAGAACCCTTGTCATGGTCTGATCACTTGCTCCTTCACCTAGATCTTCGAACCGCTACACTCCGCCGCAGGGAGGCGGAACCAACTAGATGGGTCCGCCCCAGGTGCCTGATGGATCCTGATAGGTTCCAGATGGAGCTTGGGCCATTTCCTGAGGATCTGGCACACGACTCGGCCCGAGTACCTGGTAGCTGCCTGGGATCGGGCGGTTGGTGGAGCCTTGGCTCGAGTCGTGCCTCTGCGGCCTCTGACTCAGTGCGGATCTCGAGCGGCTCCCTGGTTCACCGAGGAGCTGAGAGAGATGAAGCGCTGAAAAAGACGCCTGGAGAGTGGTTGGAGGGCCAGTCTCACTGAATCTGATCGAACACTGGTAAGGTCGCATATTAAGACCTACCTAGTGGCGATAAAAGCGGCAAAGTTTAATTACTTTTCCACTTTTATTGCGTCATCAGGGAATCGTCCGGTTGCCTTGTTTAGGGTGACCCGCTCCCTGCTCCATCCGGGAGTGCAGGAGGATCCCTTGGAAGGCAGGGCGGAGGATTTCGGACAATACCTGTATGACAAAATCGCTCAGATCCGGGGGGATTTGGACTCTGGGTAGATCTGGGCAGGGTGACGAGGAATAGTCCTGAGAATATTATCTGGGAAGAATTTGACTTTGTGACTCCTGATGATGTGGACAGGATCTTGGGGAGACTTAGTGCGGCCACATGTTTACTGGACCCGTGCCCCTCCTGGTTGTTACTGGCCTCCCGGGAGGTTACACGAGGCTGGCTCCAGGGTATTATCAATGCTTCTTTGAGTGAGGGTTACTTCCCCGCCGCCTTGAAAGAGACGGTGGTGAGGCCTCTCCTCAAGAAGCCTTCCCTGGACCCGGCAGTATTAGCTAACTATCGTCCTGTCTCCAACCTTCGCTTTATTGCAAAGGTTGTTGAGAGTGTGGTTGCGCGACAGTTTCCACAATTCCTGGAGGAAACATCTTATCTGGATCCATTCCAGTCGGGTTTCAGGTCTGGGCACAGCACGGAAACGGCATTGGTTGCATTGGTTGATGATCTCTGGAGGGCTCAAGACAGAGGATGTTCCTCTGTCCTAGCTCTGTTAGATCTCTCAGCAGCCATGGTATCATGCTGCACCGGCTGGAAGAGTTGGGGATGGGAGGGCACCGTGTTACGGTGGTTCTCCTCCTTTCTCTCTGACTGGTCGCAGTTCATGTTGACGGGGGCAGAGGTCAACCTCGAGGCCTCTCGTCTGTGGAGTGCCGAAGGGGTCAGTCCTCTCGCCCCTTCTGTTCAACATTTATGTGACACCGCTGGGTGAGATCATCCGTGGCTTTGGGGTGAGATATCATCAGTATGCTGATGACACCCAGCTGTACATTTCCACCCCAGGCCACTTTGAAGTGATGCCCCAGTGCCTGGAAACCGTGCGGATCTGGATGGGGAGGAACAAGCTCAAGCTCAACCCTTCCAAGACTGAGTGGCTGTGGTTCCCGGCATCCCGATATAGTCAGTTGACTCTATCACTGACTATTGGGGGCGAGTCTTTGGCCCCCACGGAAAGGGCTCGCAATCTGGGAGTCCTCCTGGATGTGCAGCTGTCTTTGGAGGAACATCTGACGGCTGTCACCAGGGGGACCTTTTGTCAGGTTCGCCTGATTCACCAGTTGCGGCCCTTTCTTGATCAGGATTCCCTGTGTACAGTCACTCACGCCCTCGTCACCTCTCGCCTAGACTACTGTAACGCTCTCTACATGGGGCTCCCCTTGAAGAGCACCCAGAGGCTCCAACTGGTCCAGAACGCAGCCGCGCGGGTAGTAACAGGAGCAACATGGCGCTCCCATGTAACACTGCTCCTGTGTGAGCTGCAGTGGCTTCTGGTGGTCTTCCGGGTGTGCTTCAAGATGTTGGTGATCACCTTTAAAGCGCTCCATGGCATAGGGCCTAGCTATCTCCGAGACCGCCTGCTGCTACCGACGACCTCCCTTTGACCCATGTGCTCCCACAGAGAGGGCCTCCTCAGGGTGCCATCAGCCAAACAATGTAGGCTGGTGACCCCCAGGGGGAGAGCCTTCTCTGTGGGGGCACCTACCCTCTGGAACCAGCTCCCCCCAGAGATAAGGAGAATTCATGACCTCAATGCCTTCTGCCGTGCCCTTAAAACATATTTTTTCCAACAAGCCGGGCTGGCTTAAGAAGAAATTTTAAATATTTTAATTGGTTTGTTAGTTTTAAATTTTGGGGCCAAATTTATATATATTTTAATTATTTTTAATATTTGCATTTCATGTTTTTATTTCTGGCTGTACACTGCCCTGAGTCCTCAGGGAGAAGGGCGGTATATAAATTGGAACAAAAAAAAAAATCCATGACTCCTGTGGAATTGAAATTTGGCAAATTTGGTAGAACATTTCACAACACAACAGTATCATAGAACATAATACAAAATGTCATAAAACATTTCTTCTGGTCTGCTCTACAGTTCAACATGGACTATTTCCAACATGTTGTTGTTGTTAGTTGTGAAGTTGTGTCCGACCCATTGCGACCCCATGGACAATGTTCCTCCAGCCCTTCCTGTCCTCTACCATTCTCTGGAGTCCATTTAAGCCTACTACTTCAGTGACTTCATCCAGCCACCTCATTCTCTGCTGTCCCATTCTTATTTTGCCCTCAATCCTTCCCAGCACTAGGCTCTTCTCCATTGAGTCCTTCCTTCTCATTAGGTGGCCAAAGTATTTGAGTGTCATTTTCAGGATCTGGCCTTCTAAAGAGCAGTCAGGCTTGATCTCCTCTAGGACTGACCGGTTTGATCATCTTGCAGTCCAAGGGACTCGCAGGAGTCTTCTCCAGCACCATCAAGAGGCTCTTTAGTTCCTCTTCACTTTCTGCCATTAGAGTGGTGTCATCTGCATATCTGAGGTTGTTGATCTTTCTCCCGGCAATTTGCAAAGCTTCCTCAGATAGCCATTTCTTGCGTTTCTTTTTCTTTGGGATGATTTTAGTTGCTACCTCTTGTACAATGTTGCAAACCTCTGTCCATAGTTCTTCAGGCACTCTGTCTCTCAGATCTAATTCCTTAAATCTATTTGCCACCTCTACTGTATATTCATCAGGGATATGATGTAGTTCATACCTGAATGGCCTAGTGCTTTTCCCTACTTTCTTCAATTTAAGCCTAAATTTTGCAACAAGAAGCTCATTATCTGAGCCACAGTCAGCTCCTGGACTTGTTTGTACTCACTGTATAGAGCTTCTCCATCTTTGGCTACAGAGCACATAGTCAATCTGATTTCTGTGTTCACCATCTGGTGATGTCCATGTGTAGAGTTGTCTCTTGGGTTGTTGAAAAAGAGTGTTTGCTATGATCATCGTATTCTCTTGACAAAATTCTATCAGCCTGTGCCCTGCTTCATTTTGTACTTCAAGTCCAAACTTGCCTGTTATTCCGGTTATCTTTTGGCTTCCTACTTTAGCATTCCAATCCCCCATAATGATAAGGACATCATTTTTTGGTGTTAATTCTATAAGGTGCTGTAGGGCTTCATAGAACTGGTCAAATTCATCCTCTTCAGCACCAGTGGTTAGGGCATAGACTTGGACTACTGTGATATTGAATGGTTTGCCTTGGATTCAAGCAGATCATTCTGTCATTTTGGGGATTGTATCCCAGTATTGTTTTCCCTCCTCTTTTATTGACTATGAAAGCTACTCCATTTCTTCTGAGGGATTCTTGCCTGCAGAAGTATACCTGATAGTCATCTGAATTAAATTCACCCATTCTTGTCCATTTTAGTTTGCTGATTCCTAAAATGTCGATGTTCAATCCTGTGGTCATCTCGTTTGACCACATCCAGCTTGCCTTGATTCATGGATCTTGCATTCCAGGTTCCTGTGGAGAATAGATCTTTACAACATTGGACTTTCCTTTCACTCCCAGATGCATCCACAGCTGAGTGTCCTTTCAGCTTTGGCCCAGTCACTTCACTCTTTCTGGCACTACTAGTACTAGCCCTCTGCTCTTCCCCAGCAGCATATTGGATACCTTCTGACCTGAGGGATTCATATTCCAACATGGTTAGAGAGTGTCAATGAAGCGATGAACGTGGGTTTGGGAAAACTCTGGGAGACAGGAAATGACAGTGATTCCTGGCATCTTCTTAAGAAAAAAGAGGGGGTCAACCTATTCTTCAAAGCACTAAAAGGCAAGAGAACAAACAATGGATGGAAACTAATCAAGGAGAGAAGCAACCTGGAATTAAGGAGAAATCTCCTGACAGTGAGAACAATTAAACAATACATTTCCGAATATTTTCTTGAATCTTTAAAAAAAAAAAACTTTTCAAGTACATTAGAAGCCATGCCATTTTTGAAGGCATTGGGGAATCTGGTAAGGAAATATCTCTGCAAAGATGAACGAAGGGATCATGGGTTGTCTGGTGATCTCATAGAGTAGTTATTGGCAGAGGATGAATAGTAAATGTCCAAAGAGAGAAAAGTGATACATGCTTCCATAATTATTTTTAAACAAGGAGGTGGAATAACAACCATATCCATTTTATTAGAATGGTATTTTTCCCTTCTGTCTTTCATTCAGGAAAGGGTAACTAGAGGAAAATGAATAAATACTGAATAATAAAATGAGAATACATCAATATGATAATAAAGCTTTGGATGGGTGGAGACCAAGAGAAGGAGGCAGAATTTGTCATAAATCCAGCAGCCATCTTCAGCACAGAACTCCCCCATTTGGCTCCAGGACAATTAGCAGAGCCAGATCTTCAGGTTCCTACAGAAGAGTAGAGGATGGGGCAGATATTACCCTTGAGAGGTGGATGTTCCAAAGGGTGGCCACTGCAGCAAATATGGGGCAGTGTTTCCCTTCTGGATTCTGATAATCAAAGTTCTTTGACTGACAGTATTCAAAATAGACTGTCTGCCAGCACAAGTAGGACAGGCTTGCCTTAGTGGGATGAGACAGTTCATCAGGTAGCCTGGATCTATGCCATTAAGGACTTTAAAGATCATAATCAATACCTTGAGCAGTACTCAGAAACAGAACATTAGCCTATGAAGTTTGTGGAGCAGAGGTGTAATATGGATCATCCTAGAGTCCCTGCTCTCACTTTGCACCAACTAAAGCTTCCCAATAGATTTAACAGGTAGCCCCATGTAGAGTGCATTGCAGTAGTCAGGATGAGAGATGTCTAGGATTTGAATAATTGAGCACAGGGATTCATAATCCAGGAAAGTCTGCAGCTGGTGCACAAACAGACTGTACAAAAGGTCTCTCAGTCAGGCCTGCTACCTGTTCTTTGAGCAGGAAATGTACATCCTGGAGGACCTCTAAGTTGCAAACTGAGTCCAGGACTAAGGATGACAAAAACATAGATTCAGAGGCTCCATGCACTCTGAAGGCATTCAGTCTTGCCTTCAGAGGTGAAGTGACCTGGATAGAGACAAATCAAAGCGTTGTCTTTATCCAGGTCACTTCAGGCACCATGAGAGAGCAGGAACAGCATAATTCAAGTCACCAGGTGTAGAGATGGAGAGCTGGGTATCATCAGCATATAGATGCTATCTCAACCCATGGTGACTGATGATCTCATTCAGTAGCTTCATGTGTAGATGTTAAACAGGAGAGAAGAGAGTACTGAATCCTTTGGGACACAGCAAGTGAGCAGTTGGGGCTGGATCTCTCAATCCTATCTAAATCAATTGGGACCAACCTTGGAGAAAGCAGTTGAATCAGAACAAAAGTGTGCCACCCAGTCCCAGCTCATGTGGCTGTCCCAAAAGAATATAATGGTCGATGATATCAAAGGCTACTAAAAGGTCAAGTAAAGTGAGAATAGTTGCACTACTCCCATCCCACCTCCGCCAGAAATTGTCCATGAGTATGCCCAAAACTGTCTCTGTGCCAGAGCCAAGCCTGACTGAAAGGAGTCCAGGAAATTTGTTTCATCCAGAACCCCCAGAGCTGTCAGGCAAGCACCTTTTCCACCACCTTCCCCAAAAAGAGAATATAGGAAACTGAATAAAAATTGTCTAAGCAGATGGGTTCAATTGAAGGTTTTTAAAGGAAAGGACAAACCATGGCATCTTTAAAATGTCCTGGGAATATTTCTTCTTGCAATGAGGATTTTTTACTGCATGAACCCATCTGCTGGTCACCATCCTGCATGCTTTCACCAGTCAGGAAGGACAAGAGTCTAATTCACAGGTGGTTGTACTCAGAGCACAGAGGATCACATGGAGAATGGTTGCAGTAGTTGGGTATGTCTAGTTTAATGAAAAGAAACATTAAGGTGATATAACAGCAGTGTTCTAACACCTAAGGGGCTGCCACAAAGGCAATGGATCAATCTGTTTTCTAAAGCACCAGAAGGCAAGACAAGAAACAATGGATGGAAACTAATCAAGGAGGAAACCAACCTAGAACTAGGGAGAAATTTCCTGACAGTGAGAACAATTAATCAGTGGAATTACTTGCCTCCAGAAGTTGTGGGTGCTCCAAAACAGAGGTTTTTAAGAAGGGATTGGACAACCATTTATCCAATAGGGTATAGGGCAGGGGTGTCAAACTCAAGGCCAGAGGGTTGCAGGAGAATGTGGCAGCTGAAAACGGAGCTCGGGAGCCTGTTTTTGCTGGCACTGGCTAACCATGCACTCGGGCCTCCACAGGCGCCCCTAACATGAGTGATGTTGAGCTGGCCACACCTATCCTGGCCACGCCCACCCTGACCCCCAGACATCGAACAGCCCTGATGCAGCCCTCAATGAAATCAAGTTTGACACCCCTGGTATAGCGTCTCCTGCTTAAGTAGGGGGTTGAACTAGAAGATCTCTAAGGTCCATTCCAACTTTCTTATTCTGTTACATATATTATTCTGAGCTAATGAGTTACTTATTCTGTAACTCATTAGCTATACCTGGGGCTTCAGTTACACTGAAATGTTCCTTTGATAAGCTTCTGATGTAAAGTACAGAGTCTTTGTAGCTTTTCTTCTAAACTACATTGTCTTTGTTTCATTTTAGGAGTTTCTTCATTACCTAATAGGTACTATTCTGCTTCTTATTGCATCCATTGTGGCAGTTGCAAAAAGCTCCAATTCAGCAGGCCTGGTAGCTGGAGCGGTGAGGCTGTTTGCCATTTTTTGTTACATATAAGCAACTTTATTTATCAGCTTTTAAAATATATGTCAAGTTTTTTTCCCCTGATAAGCACACTAAAAGAAAGGAGAGTCCATATGTACATATTGATTGAGGATTGGGTATGTTAAATCTTAAAAAATACTGGAAAAGATATTTAACGTTGCTTTTTCCCACTATTGCTCTAATCCTCCATTATCAAAATCTGCACTGTGCACACAATTATTAGGCAAGTTATATTTTGGAGGATTAATTTTATTATTGAATAACTACAGTGCTCTCGGTCAATCCAAAATGTTAATAAACCTCAAACCTGGATATTTAAGAAAGTAAAAGTGAGGTTTTGGCTTTCTTAGGAGAATATTTATTTGTGCACAATTATTGGGCAACTTTTGTGTAAAGAATTATTATGCAACTAAATGAAAAATGAAAATTTGTCCATCACACTTGTTTATTTGTATCTGTTAAAATGAGAATAATAAACAACTCAAAATGTAGAAATAAACATTTCTGATATTTCAAAAAAAAAATCAGTGACCAATAGTCACTCTCTTTGATAAACTGAAAGACAAAAAGGACAAGTACAAAAAATGGAAAGATAACTAAACATAACTAAGGCAGAATATCTGCAAATAGCCAGAATCTGCAAAAACAAAGTCAGGAAAGCAAAGGCTCAGAATGAACAAAGACTTGCAACAAAAGTCAAAGATAATTTTTTAAAAAGTTTCTTTCAACATATAAATAACAAGAAAAAAATCAAGGAGTCAGTCCACTAAAGAGAGAAGATGGCAAGGAAGTAACAGGCAGCAGAGAGAAAGCAGAGCTGCTTAACTCATTCTGTGTATTGGTCCTCATGCAAAAAGAAACTGTAGCCCAACCTACCAAAAACATAAGCGTAAAAGACAGATTAGAAATAAAAGTTAAAATAAGCAAAATAATGGTAAGAAAACACCTGTCTGATGTTGATCAATATAAATCACCGGGACCTAATAGATTATATCCCAGAGTTCTAAAGGAGCTGGCAGATGTTATCTCAGAATCACTGTAAAGTATCTTTCAAAAATCTTGGAGCACTGGGAAACTACCAGAGGACTGGAAATCAGCTGATGTGGTTCCCATCTTCAAAAAAGGGAAAGAAAAAACAGATCCAGGAAAATACAGACCAATTAGCCTCACATCAATATCTGGGAAGTTACTGGAAAAGATAATAAAAAAACAGATCTGCGAACATCTAGAAACGAGTAAAGTAATAACTAGAAATTAGTACGGGTTTGTTAAAAACAGATCATGCCAAACCAATCTTATTTCATTCTTTGACATAGTGACTAAATTAGTTAACCAGCGAAATGCTGTGGACATAGTATACTTAGTCTTCAGCAAAGCATTCAACAAAGGAGAAACCTACTTCTTGGTAAGCTAGAAAAAAGTGGGATAGATAGCATCATCATCAGATGGATTTGTAACTGGCTGATAAACCGTACTCAATAAGTAGTCCTTAATGGTACTACATCTATATGGAGGGAAGTAAGCAGTGGGGTATCACAAGGTTCCGTCTTAGGCCCAGTACTCTTCAATATCTTCATAAACAACTTAGATGAGGGAATAGAAGGGGAATATATCAAATTTGCAGATGATACTAAGCTGGCAGGAATAGCCCACACTCTAGATGATAGGCTCAAGATCCAGATGGATCTTGACAGACTTGAACACTGACCCCTTACTAACAAAATGAAATTCAATGTAGAGAAAAGTAAAATCTTATACTTAGGCAAGAAAAATCAAAAATACACATATAGATTGGGAGAAAGCAGGCTTAATAGCAGTAATTGTGAGAAGGATCTTGGAGCCTTAGTGGACAACCAATTAAATATGAGTGAATAGTGTGTGGCAGCAGCTGTAAAAGTCAATGCAATCCTAAATTGCATTAACAAAGGTATTTAATCAAGATCAAGTGAGGTACTAATACCACTCTATAAAGCCTTAGTAAGACCACACCTAGAATACTGCATCCAGTTTTGGTCACCACACTACAAAAAAGATGTTGAGACTAGAAAGAGTGCAGAGAAGAGCAACAAAGATGATTAGGGGAACTGGAAACTAAAACATATGAAGAACGCTTACGGGACATGTCTAGTTTAGTGAAGAGAAGGATAGACATGAAGCAGTGTGCCAATAGTTATGGGGCTGTCACAGAGAGGAGGGGGTCAACCTATTTTCCAAAACACCTGAAAGCCAGACAAAGAATAATGGATGGAAACTGATCAAGGAGAGATTCAAACTAGAAATAAGGATAAATTTTCTGACAATGAGAAGAATCAACCAATGGAACACCTTGCCTTCTGAAGTTGTGGATGCTTCATCACTAGAAGCTTTCAGGAAGAGACGAATATGGGCTTCCAGTTTGGCGTCACGGCAAGACAGTCAGGGAAATAGCGGGTTCTGATGAGCGCAGCGAAAACCCCGGCTGCCAAACCGCTGCCGATGGGTCTTCAGACCAGAACCATCCTGCAGGGACAGGGAAGAAAGAGAGGTGCCTCAGACGATCAAGAGGAACAGGCAAGTTCCTCGGTGGTCAGAGGGAACTCTCTGTGAGTCGGTGGCGGGGGGTGGCAGCCATGGCAGCTGCCATGAAGCTGGGACAACTGGACTAAGTGTAGAGCTGGAGGAAGAGAAGAACGGAACAGAGTTTTTTTGAAGCCGGGTGAGTGACAGACAACTCAGGCTTGAATAACAACAAGAGAAACATCTTACAACTATAAGATCCCTAATGTGTAATAGCGGCTAAGGAGCATGGGGGCAAAGAAGATTTTGAAATGTAATTTGGAAGAGACAAAAACCCAATTGAAAACTTGATTTCTGAACAAATTAATTGGAAATTTTAAACAATTAGATATGGTCAAAGGATTGGAAAGAAATAAAGAGATATTTTTCCCCCTTTCTTTTTTAAATTGCAAGAAAAATTAAAAGAATGGATAATAAGCTTTAAGAAAAAAAAGGATGTATAAATAAAAGGGGGGAAAAGAAAAAAGTGAGAAGAGCTATTTGAATTTGGACTGGACTTTAAACATGATTTGATATTTTTAAATTGAAAAAGAAAAAAGAGAAGTCAAGTAAGATCGTGATGAAATGGAAAAAAAATGGATACTTATTAAGCAATTGGAAATTGTGGATTGTAGAGAGACACCATCTGGAGTAAAAAGGAACATTGTAACATTCTTTGTTTTGGAAAATTGAACTTCACAGATAATAACCGTGAGAACTTGTGGAGGAGGATTTTCTTGTCTACAAGAGACTTGACTTTTGGAGGAATAAAAAAAGGAATAGAAGGGAATACAATGGAACTTTTATAATTGGAGCAATTATTTTACCTGGAGAATGGAAATAAAAGAAATAACTATAATGTTGCATAGAGGATAAAGTTTGAGGATATAAAAATCAAAATGCAGTATACATGTGTGGACAAGAAAATGAAGATGGAGAAACAAGACATAGAAGTGGAAAATAAAGAAGATAAAGATATTGTGATTAAATATGAATAAATAATTGAACATGGGAATAGTAATAATAAAAAGGAGGTCTCTAGAGATTATATTGAGATTAACTATAACATGATGATGATATGGAGATTAATAATAATATAATGATGATTATATGGAGATTAATACTGAATGATTAAAGAATAAAAGGTTAGAAAATATTATGAAATTTAAAGAAGTCCAGGACCTGGATTTATAAAAAGACTATATTGAGATTAACAAATATGAGAAGAATTATGTTACAGATATTTAGAAATGAAATAGGGATTGAAGTTAAAATATATGGAAAATAGACTACATTAAAAGAAATATAGCAATGAATATAATGAATCAATTTATTATTAAGATGCTAAAAGATACTACTTAAGGAAATTGATCGTTATAACTGGGTTATTGTTTAAATACCTATAACAATTGTTATAATTTGAATATTTGTAATAATATATCTACAAAAGTAAAAGATTATTATGCTGGTATTAACAGTGAGAAAAATAAAGATAATTATAGTGGGATTAACAATAACTAAAATGATTACACTGAGATTAACAGTGAGAAAAATATAGATGATTACACTGGGATTAACAGTGGAATAAAGATGATTACTTTGGGATTAAATGTGAGAAAAATAAAGATTACACTGGGATTAACAATGAATAAAGATGATTGCACTGAGATTAGCAGTGAGAAAAATAAAGATGATTACGCTGAGATTAACAGTGGAATAAAGATGTATTTTGTACACTGGGATTAACAATGGAAGAATAAAAGAAAAGGTTAAATTAGAAAATTGATAACCATAATAATTGGGATATTGTTTAAATATGTATAACAATTGTGATAATTTGAACATTTATTTATTATTATCTAAGTGAAAAAGAAATGAAAACTGAAACAAAATGATTATGATCTATAAATAAAAATTACTTAATTGGTGTTATATAAATGGTATGGTTTGATAGATAGAATTTAGGATAATTGGGAAATTGCATTAAAGAGCATTATTTGAACTAAGAACTATGTTTAAATGTTAAATTGCTATATTTTTAAAATTAAAGATAAGATTTAAATTTGATAAAGTAATAATGGAATAAAGATTTAATGGGCATAATAAAATATAAATATGTTTGAACTGTATCGTCAATAGTGAGAATTTAGGATAAGAATTGTTATATTATGAGTTATTAATTGAATTAAGAATTAAGATGAGTTAATAGAAGGGTATTTGTTTTGATTAAGTAAATATGTGTTAATTTTTTAAAGATGGTATTAGTTGAATATGTGATCTAAGATTAAGAAATAAGTGCTATGGCAAAATAGAATAGATAAAATTTTGTTAAAGATTTTGTTAAAAATTGAACAAAGTGATGACCAGATCAAAGTTCTTTTCCGAAAGGATGTAATTTGTATGTTTGGGAAAAAAAATTTTTTTTACAAAAAAAGAGAGAAGAGACTGGACTACCGTCTGTCAGAAACTGTCAGACGATGGCAAGGGGGATGGGCCTGCAGTGCCCAGTCGCGGCTTTAAGAAGCTCAGGCCAGTGGGAAGAGGGGTCTGGCCTTGCCGAACCTTGCACACCCATCCTGGGGGTTAGTGTGTATGTGTGTGCGTGCACTGAGGAACGAGTGTGAGCAGCGGTGGAGGCTTCCTTTGGGCAACCTTCCTCCTCTCTCATTGGTGGGGGCAAGAGAAAGAAGGGCGCGGCATGAGGAAGCGCCCCCCTCCCCTGGCCAAGCACAAAAGCCCAGGGGGAGGCTGGTCTGGCAGAAGCGCCCCCATTAGCGAGTCAGACTGTGGAGAGGCCTGGCCCAACTCTCACAGCAGGACAATGTTCAGTACCTCCAGACGTGAGCTGCCGCCTTTGAGGAAGCCGGGCAGCAATGAATGGGAGGGGGAGAACAGACGCATCAGGGCTGCTCCCCACCTCCTCAGCAATCCAGGCCTGGAGGAGCGTAGAGAGTTGCAGGCCAAGTGCTGGAGGGTCAGAAGGCACGCTCCGATGTTGCCCCATTTCTAGCGTGCACTCCTCTGTCCCGAAGTGGGATTTAGTTGGTGGGTAGGGAATAGGGGGAAGGGTAGGGAGGCTTCTAGAAGGAGAAGCCTGGCTGGCTTTCCTTTTGGCATGGGGCAGGGGGAAGACCCAATACCCCCTCCATGGCCTGCCCACTGCTCTCACAGCACCTTGTGCAGCACAGTGAAATTTAGCACATCTCCACAAGCACCTGAGGTGCACCTAGCACTCTTCACTTTTTTCTGCAGCTGAGTGAGCCCTGACACTCATCCTGCTGAATTTGGCCGAAGGCAAGCTTGCTGTGGCAGAGGCACTAAAGTCACAGCAGAGAATCCCCCAAGTCTCTGGCTCTTGCAAGGAAATGAGTCCTGAAAGGGAAGAGACTTGCGGAGGTGCTTTCGGGAGGTGCGCAATGTAAAAAGGGAAGAAACAATGACGCCCTTCCCTCTTTCCTAACCATGTGAGTGGGGGCAGGCATTGACGGCTGGCATTGTAGCTGGTGAATGTGAGGAGTTTCCCACAGAGAGGCCAGGGTGTGAGTAGTACGTGGGAAGAGAGGTAGCAAGACTCGACAACTGGGGTTAGTGGTAAAAAAGAGAGAAGGGCAACCTGCAAATCTAGGAAGGGAGAGCAAGAGACAGAGAGAATGAGAGGGAAAATGAAAGAGGGACACAGAGAGAGAATGAGAGGAAGGGTCAGGGGGTGAGAGATACATAGGGAGAGAGAGAGGGAAAGATACAGAGGTGGGGGAGAATCATTTGACATAATTTTAGATGTCAAAAGAGTTTTGTGGCTCCTGGTGTTTTTTAACAACCAGCTGCTCTAATGACCAGCTGGGTAGGTGGGGCTGGGGGGGGGGTGTCATGCAACGGAATGGGAGTGAATGACGTCAAGTTGGCTATGCCCACTCAGGTTTTGTGGCTCCCGTGTTTTCTTTTCTATGGGAAATTGGGCTATAATTTTGGCCCAAATTAAACAATGCCATTCTTTAAAACTCCATTCTGTTATCAGATTCTGCAATACTGTACAGAGTTTCTGAAGTCATGAAGATTTCAAAATTTCTGAGTAACAGCTATTTGTGGTTTGGTCTTTTACTTAGTATTGCAAAGTGCATGCAGTACTGCAGAGTGCATGCAATATTAATAAAATAGCTAAATTTGAACTCTAAACTTAATGTTTAATGAATCAGCTTGCTGTATGCATGCTAAATAATTATTGGTACTGGACACATTTAAAAAACAGATTTACAACTTTTTGCTCTAGTTGCTGAACAGCCTGTTACAGGGCTCTCATACCCTCAATTTCTCAATCTCATCACAGATAATAGAAACGGATTAAAAGAAAGAAAATTCTTCTCCCATCCCTTTCAATCACTGTATTTTCATTACAATTATACTGAAAATGCATTCTGCTATTAATTGATACAGAACATTTCTGTCCCCAGCAATCTAAAATTAATAGGGTTATCACTGCATGTAACATGTTTGTTCGGGTAAGATTATCAACCTTGCTGTTAAGTAAAACCAAGCATTTAATAGTGAGTGCCATACTATGTGCACTAATCAAACAGGTGGCAAGAAAGTAGGGGCAGTCAGGCACAATACAGGATGTGTAGACAGTAAACACAGGATCAATCAAAATGGACACAAATGTCAAAACCTGGGTGGGCATGGCCAACTTGACATCACTCACTCCCACCTAGTCACATAACCCCCCATCCCCAGCCATGCCTACCCAGTTTTTGTGGCTCCCGGTGTTTTTTCTGTGGCAAATCTCTCTTTCTCTCTCTCTCTCTCTCTCTCTCCCCCCCCCTCTTTAATCTCTCTCTCATCTCTTTCTCCCTCGGTCTCTTTCTCTCTCATCTCTATCTTTTTCTTTCTCAGTCTCTCTTTCTCATCTCTTCTCTCATCTCTCTGTCTTTCTTTCTCCCCCTCCTCTTTCTCCCTCTCCTCTTTCTCCCTTTCATCTCTCTCGCATCTCTGTCTCTCTCTCTCTCATCTCTCTCTCCCCCTCTCTCTTTCTCTCTGTCTCTCTGTGTGTGTGTTCCCTCTTGAACCATTTTCAAAAATGGGCGAGAGTTTTTGTTTTTGTTTTGCTGCAGTTGTTCTTTCTTCTTCTTTGGGTGCTTTTTACCATATGATTTAAATCAAGAATCATTTCAGGTTCCCAGATAAATGAAGCTGTTTCATCCCCCTGCTGTGGCTTCCTGCTGGCTGGCCCCTCCCCTCCCCCTCACAGTCACTCCTTGCCTGAGAAGGTGAGGGCGATGGTGGCAGATGGAGACTCGCTTCATATTGCAGAGCGGGAACAAACTGGCCCTGTACCTGCCTCTTCTTCTGGCCCTTGTTGGTGCTGCGTGCACCTCGGTTACTTGCGGAGACGTGCGACTTTCTTTCCATCCTGAGGCATTGGCATCTGACACAGGTGCTCCCACTGCCTCCATGGCCTGCTTGCTGCTCTTGCAGCACCTTGCACAGCACACTTAAATTTAGCATACTTCACAATAGGGGAGAAAGTGTCCCCTGCTCCTCCTGGAACCCATTATGATGTACAGCATTGGTCGCTCAGGGAGATGCATGATTTTCTCTCCGCCCCGAGACACTGGCCTGGCCCAGCTGCAGCCGATGCTCCACATTGTAATGGGCTCCAAATTTAACAGTGAGCAGGAGGCAGCAAGAACACCGGCATAGCATTGCTGGGCCAGACCAGTGTCTCAGGGCGGAGAAAAAGTTGTGCGTTTCCCTGAGCGACCAAGGTGTGCGCAACACCAACAAGGGCTGGTAGAAAAGGCAAATACAGGGCCACTTCGCTCCTGCTCTGGAATATGGAGCGAGCCTCCATCCACCGCTGTCGCCCTTATCTTCTCGGATGAGGAGTGACTGGGAGGGGAGGGCGAGAGACGGGGCCAGCCAATGGTGGGATCTGGTTCAGCAGGGAGCCACAGCAAGGGGCCCAAAGAGCTGCATGATGTTCCAGAGCTGCGGGTTGCCGACACCCAGTCTAGTTTAATGAAAAGAAGGACTAGGGGAGACATGATAGCAGTGTTCCAATATCTCAGAGGCTGCCACAAAGAAGAGGGAGTCAAGCTATTCTCCAAAGCACCTGAGAGCAGGACAAGAAGCAATGGGTGGAAACTAATCAAGGAGAGAAGCAACTTAGAACTAAGGAGAAATTTCCTGATGGAACAATTAGTCAGTGGAACAACTTGCCTCCAGAAGTTGTGAATGCTCCAACACTGGAAGTTTTTAAGAAGATGTTGGATAACCATTTGTCTGAAATGGTGTAGGGTTTCCTGCCTAAGCAAGGGGTTGGACTAGAAGACCTCAAAGGTCCCTTCCAACTCTGTTATTCTATTCTATGGCTTACATGGAAGAAAAAAAGAAAACCTGTCTTGGAAAGGTGATAGTGGACAAAGCTCACTCTTTCCAATTGTTACTGTACTTAAAGAGAGTAATTTGCAAGCAGATTTCTGCTACTTGGAATAGTAGAGTGGGAGGACAAAAATTATGCATTTGACTACTTGCAGTAAATGTCTATTTGGGTATTTATTACTAACCTCTGATCACAATTGATACATTCTTTGAAATGTTAAAGGCTGTTTAAGATTACTTAGAATTTATAGAAATTTAATGTAAGATATTTTTATGTATGGCTCCTTTGCTGATGCTTTTTTTTTAAATAGGTCTTTGGATTCTTAGCTACATTTATGTGCTTCCTAAGTATATGGCTCTCTTACAAAGTCTCTTGTAACACTCAGTCAGCAGGTAAGATTCCAATCAATCAATTTGCCCAACCAGCTCTGTGTTGCCCATTTTCCTTGCATTATTTACACCAAAGACAGAGCCATTACGTTATTTTTTCAGGCTCTATAATCTATTTATGTTTATTATTTAATCTGGGGAATAATGGGGAATTGATAGTGATCTGTTCCATTTATTTATTTGTTATATATAGAGAGCAAATGAAAGTGACCCATTCTTTGCTTGGGCAGCTAAGGGTGGCATGCACAGTATTTTCACTTTCAATTTTATCCCTAAAACCATCTAATGGGAAATATTGAGAAAAAGACAATGACATCCTTCTTCCTCACTACAGTTGTAGGAAGAATCTTGTGTCCAACTCTATGTTTGATGGCTGTAGAATTCAAGAAGTAGCCATATTGCCAAGCAATTTATATTTAATTTGTTGGTTGTTCAAAACATTTGTAGTTTCTTCACTGATCTCCTTTAGGTTAGGATTTTCTTGACAAAAGGTAAACTCCTATCCCAAATTTCCCATCTTACATATAGGTAATTGATTTTTATTATTTGAAATATTTTAGTAAGTGATTGTTTCATTTTATCAATTAAAGTATGTTTGCTTGTCAGTTGCTATGAGCTAGGACAAGTGGTCTAAAATATTTATTTTAAAAAAATAATTTACAATTTACTGGGTAATCTTGATTTCTCAAAGCATTGAGAACTTTAAGATTACTTCTTGTAATATTAGAGAAAAAGCCCCGATATGCCTTTCTAGTTAACTACAGTAAATACTTCAGATAGAGCACATCAGATTTCTATCACATGTTTATGGGCTCATCACTCTCCAGATTTTAATGCAGGCGAAATTCATATTTGGCTGATTATCTTGCCTCCACCCTGGATTTGATGGAAGGCACTCTGTGCTGCTCTAAAATTTTGCTGTTTGAGATATTTTGGAAACCTTAAATTTAATGAGACATTTACCATTAAAATTGCAGTAAGTTCATTTTAGTTTTTTCTCTTCTCTCCTATTTTTTAGATGCTACCATGTGAGTCTTTTGCTACTTCAAAATGTGCACACCTGTTGAGGGAAGAGCTTAGAAAAATATGCAAGATGGAATGATATACTAAGATACAGTGACTCTGAAAAGCATTCTTACTAGGCATAGTGCCATCTTCTGGCACTTTTCAGCTACTTCTGGGGCTACTGTACAGTAGCCTGTTTCATCTAGTCAAATTTTTGGATCCTGGAAGACAAGAAGGGCTGCAGTAAAAGATCCTGTTGGAAGGAAAGGGTCTGTCTTTTAAACAAAAAGAAATGACTCTCTTTTAATTCCTACTGCCAATATTTTACGGATTGTAGACCAATCTTTATGACCTAGATCACTAAGGAGAATCCAAATTAAAAAATCAAAATGGAAAATATATTCTGCATCAACCCAGCTATGACTGGCAAAAGTTGGAAACATTCACCATGAACCAACAACCGTTGCACCTCAGAAATCATTTTCTTACCTCTCCGCATTTCCTGCCTTTTGGTTCTAGCTCTTAAAATCGTCTCATTTAACCTGCTGTGAATATGAGTTTGCTTTAATAAGATGGTTCCACCTCAATTTTTGGATTGTGCTCCCCTTAATTAGTATGAATTTCTTTTGTGGGGCAAAATTTTAAATGTTCTTGTTCAACCATACAGTTTAAATTTTTATATTCTTTTGATTTCTTTGGTTAGTTTTTATTTTTCTTGCCATGTATTTTTATTATATTTTTATAACTTTATACCTATCAATATAAGATCCATTAAGAATGAAGAATGTTTACTAAAAATCCACTGCATTGTACTGTTCCTTTTTCATGTTGTGATACACTACAATCAATTTACACTTATTACCAATGTACATGGAGAATACAATTCTCTGTAAGGGTCCACAGAAGCAGTATTAAATTATCTACAGCAAGTTAAATACTAATTCAATATATATTATTGGGGAGAATGAAAAATAGCTATATTGATTGATTTTCCAATACTACTATGCACTTATAAATGAACACATAATGCTTAGGGAAATTTCTAGTATACCTATTCTAAAGAAAATGCAATTTTACCAAGGATTTTTAAAAATAGTAACAGTTTCCCCTGTGCAGTCATGTCCAATTCTAGGAGCGGTGCTCATCTCTGTTTCTTAGACAAGGGAGCCAGCATAGTCCGTAGATGTTTCCATGGTCATGGCTGCCATGACTATACGCCGAAACACACAGAATACTGTTACTTTCTCACTGAAGTGGCAACGATTTATCTACTCACATTTGCAAGCTTTCGAACTTGAGCTAGGGCAAGTAAAGGGAGCTACCCCCTCAAACAGTGCTGCTGGACTATTACATGAGTGCATGAATTACTATCCTTGGCATTAAAATGTATAAATAAATTTATTTATTTTCTTTTTCTAATGATGAAATACTTTAGCTATAGAATAGCACAATATAAATGAAAGTCTATAATATGCTGGGAGCAATTTTTCAGTAGATATTAGCTCCATAAATGCAGAGAGCAATACATGGAAAAAGAGCCATACATAAAATAACTCCTGTCCAAGAGAACAGAACCAACTTTCCACCCTTCCTTCCACTTAAAATGGCCGCCCAGCCTCAAGGCTTGGAGGAAGAGTCATTTAAAGACTGGTTAAAAGCAGGCAAGGTGGGGCCCATATGAATATCCAGGGGATGATGTTGGGTGCAGCACAACAGGATTCCTGTTGTCTGGCTAGTCCAAACCCAAGGAACTGCAGTGCATCCAAAGCTACAGTGTATCTTGCCTAAATAGTCTCGGGCTGAGGAAAAGCATCAAAACTAGCTTGCACCAGGGCAGCCAATTCCCTATATCTACTCAATATACTTATCATTTTGATTTTGAATGGCTTGACTCTTGTAGACTAAAAATCTTAATTCATATTTTTATATAATGAAGAAAATTAATTTACTGTTTAGTTGAAAGCCATTTAGGGTTTACACCTGCCAAGCAAGCATTATGTCAGCAGGATTCACAAGTAAACTTGAAAACTTGAAATGGATAGATATCCCTTTGAAATTAGTTCTAAGATACCTAAATTCAAAATTTATATGTAGTTTGTTAATGATATGAGAAGCCAGGGCTCAGGAATATAGATTATTAATGTTACATCCTGAGGAGAAATTCACTCAGTATTGAATACATAGCAGTTACATCAAGCAGAACCCCAAAGTAATTATCTTCAGGGTGGATCTGGCCTATGCAAGCAACAAACACATATAAGCAGCATTTTAAAAAATGGTAGTGTTTCTTCTGCCTATGAAACAATGAATTGTCTTTGAAACATATAAATGTTACATGTCAACATTTCTTTCTCTTTGGGTTCTGTCAAATTAACAATTGAGGCTTACTGGAGATGACAGAGAAAATAAAAAGGTTTAAATTGTTTAGAATCACTTGCACATAGTGCAAAGCCAGGGAAAGAATCTGCAGAATCCCCAGAAAGAAAAGCACAGCTCTGGACAGTAGATAGCAGCAAAACACTAGATAGTTCAGATCCTGGAGAACTGGGTCAAAAGGAGAGAGAATAGCAAACTCTTACATTTGGGCAGGCAAAGATGAATGTATTTGTGAGAGGAGGGAAGAAACCAGCAGCTAAGCATGTTATGATATCTTAATTCAATTGAGTGTTGTTTAAGATAGCCCAAAATGGTAATTCATATATGTTATGCCAAACAAACTGAGTACAGGAGTATGCAACTTTGTACTGGGGAGCTTGGAGTCTGATTTTTAAAAGCTGAATAAATTTTCAGCAACCTCAATCAGCATGGCCTATGGCAGTGATGGCTAACCTTTTTGCCATCGCATGCCAAAAGCAGGGAGAAAGTGGGGGGTCACGGGTCTGGGTGCCCACATCCATAATTCAATGTGCCCCACCCTCCCGTGCATGCGCACGTGACCCCCCACACACTTCCCCCTGCTTTTGGCACCCGATGGCACGATGAGCCCAGTAGGCCCATTTTTCCCTCTCCCCAGGCTTCAGAGGCTTTCTAGGAGCCTGGGGAGGGCAAAAACAATCTTCCCCGTCCCTCCGGAGGCCTTCCGGAGGCCAGAAACAGCCAGTTTCCTGACTTCCGGTGGGACCGGAAGGCCTGAAAATCAGTTGGCTGGTGCACGGATGCGCGCTGGAACTGAGCTAGGGCAACACTCATGTGCCCACCAATATGGCTCCGCGTGCCACCTGTGGCACCCGTGCCATAGGTTCGCCATCACGGGCCTATGGTGAACATCCTGGAAATTGGTGCCTCAGCAATTTATGCTGGTTGCAGCTGGGACATTCTATCTTAGAGCTTATTTATTTTTTGTTTTTGTTTTAATAAACCTTTATTAACATTTAAAATCTAAAAATACACGTTAAAGTACATCTATAACAAAAATACATCCATAATAATTATACAATTCAACGTCATTCTGACAGTACGTAATTCTTAACTTTGTTCACCTATTCCCGCATATTCCTACTTAATCGAGATATTTAAACACATTTTGTATCTTCTTTTATTCTATACATTCCTTATTTTTAATTTCTATCCATTGATACCAATTTTCCCAAATTAAGTAGTATTCCGAGTCTTCCTTATTATTTAGTTCTAAAGTAAGTTTGTCTATTTCTGCACATTCGAAAATTTTCTGGATTATTGCAAGTCTGTTGGTATAGTGGACATTTTCCAGGCTTGTGTGAATACAATTCTTGCTGTTGTAGTTATATGAATAATTAAATATTTAATCCTTTTAGGGTAATTTCCTTTAATAATCCCCAGAAGAAACAGTTCAGGTTTCAATTCTATCTTACAGTGTGTGATTTCTCTTAGCCATTTTTATATTTTAATCCAGAATTTTTTAACTTCTGGGCAAAGCCACCATACATGGAAATAGGTACCTTATACTTGATTGCATTTCCAGCAATTAGGTTTTAGGTTGGGGTACATTTTTGCGAGTTTTGTTGGGACTAAATGCCACCGATAGAACATTTTATACTGGTTTTCTTTATATGTAGCAGATTTTGTTAATGTATAGTTTTTCTCCCAAATTTTTTCCCAATCTTCTAACTCAATGTTGTGCCCAATGTTTTTAGTCCATGCTATCATTGATCCCTTTGCAATTTCTTCTTCTAAATCAAAATTTAATAAATAATTATATGTTTTAGATAGTAATATCTCTTCCGGGCCTGTTAATAATTTATCTAATTGTGTAAATCTCAGTTCAAATCCAAATTCCTATAAATCTTTTTTGTATTTAGATTGCAATTGAAGATACGGCCACCAATCTATGATTATTCCCTGTTCCTTTAATTCTTAATTAGATTTTAATCTTCCTCCATTGTCCAAAAATTCATTGTATTTTACCATTTTACAATATCATTGCCTCCATAGTGGATAACCAGCCTGGTATTTTGAGATAATGTTTCTTCCTAATTCCCTCCCAAGTCTGTATCAGTGAATCTCACAGTGTATGTCTATAAAAATATGGATGTGAATGTTTCTTATTTCTGGTGTTCCATATGAAGGCATGCCACCCCATCTGAAGATCATGTCCTTTCTCCTATTCTTTAAATTAATCCATTCTCTAACCCTAACCAAACTCACTGCTTTGTAATAAGTTTCCCACACGGGGAGTCCAAAGCCACCTCTGCTTCTTCTATCTTGAAGTGAAATTAATTTTATCCTTGCCTTTTTTCCTGCCCATACGAACTTCATAATCATTTTGTTTAACTCTTTAAAGAAATTCTTATCTAATTTTATAGGAATTGTTTGGAATAAATGGAGTAATTTTGGCATTTATTCATTTTAATTGTTGCGATTCTCCCTAATAATGACAACTGTAATTTCTCCCATCTTTCTAAATCTTTCCCTATTTGTTGTATTAATTTCGTATAATTATCCTTTTTTAATGCTGAACATCTTGCTCTTAACCAAATACCTAAATATATCCGTTTTTTTTACAGTTTGAAGTTCCAGTCTTTCCTTGAGTTCTCCTTTTTGTTTTTCCATTAAATTCTTAACTAACATTTTAGTTTTTTCTTTGTTAATTTTAAGGCCTGCGACCCCCCACCCCATATTTCTCTATTTCTTACAGCAGTATTGGTCCAGATTCCAATGGGTCTTCTATAACAAATGCCATATCATCTGCAAATGCCTGCACTTTAAATTCTACCTGTTTAATTTTGGTTCCTTTTATTTCCGTTTTCTGTCTAATTCTCCGTAATAGTATCTCAAGGGTCAGGATAAAGAGCAGAGGTGATAGACGACAACCTGCCTAACTCCTTTCATTATCTTAAATGAATTAATAGTCTCCCCATTTATTATTACCCTTGCCTTTTGCATGGAATAGATTGATTCAACACATTTAACACTTGCATGATTGTTCAGTCTTTTCTCGACTGGGTTGCCACTTCCGCAGCCGTAACAAGAATGGATGGCATGGTCTCAATCAGCAGGACTGATGCTGTTGGAGCTGGATCCTCCACTAGATTAGGTAGCGGACATCGTCTTAGGCCGTCAGCATGGCTCAGCTCTATGCCGGGTTGATGTATAAGTCGATAACTATATGCTGCGAAGAACTCTGCCGAAGGCATCATTCTTGGGGACAGGACCTGCGGTGTTTGCCAGTCCCCTGCGATTAGTCCCAAAAGTGGCTATGATCTGTCACTAAATCAAATCTCCTTCCATAAACATATTCGTGAAATCTCTTCATTCCAGCCACCGCAGCCAACACCTCTTTATCAAGTTGGTTGTAGTTTCTCTCGGCTGGTGATAATGTCCTGGAAAAGAACGCTATTGGAGCCTCATGATTGTCTGGAAGGCGATGACTCAAAAATCCCCTGAACTCCAAACGGGAATGCATCACACATCAGGACTAATGGCAGACGTTCATTATTTATTTTATTTATTTTATTGGTTCGATTTATATGCTGCCCTTCTCCAGAGACTCAGGGCGGCTTACAATGTGTTAAGCAATAACCTTCATACTTTTTATATACACCTGCTTAGTAGGGCTTTCAGGCCCCCCCTAAGTGGTGTTCTTTTTTACACAAAGTCAGCTTATTGCCCCCATAATCCGGGTCCTCATTTTACCTACCTCAAAAGGATGGAAGGCTGAGTCAACCTTGAGCCTGGTGAGATTCGAACTTGCAGTAATTGCAGGCAGCTGGTGCTACTTAACAGCACTTCAGTTTGCTGCACCACCAAGTTCATTAAACTGAACTAAGACGCTATCCGAGGAAATTAATTATTTTACCCCCACAAATGCAGCTGCTTCTCTGCGTCCCCATACCCATGGCACCTTTTTCCCCAATAGTCGATTGTAGTAGTTCAGCTACAGATGCCTTTTGTTGCAAAAACACACTATAGAAATTGAGGAGCCCTAAAAAGTCCTGGAGTTCCATCTTATTCCTTGGTGTTGGCGCAGCCTGTATTGCTTGTACTTTCTCCTTGGTGGGGTGCAATCCGGATGCATCGACCAGGTATCCCAGGAACTCGATTTGATTTACTGCTACTTTACACTTTTCTTCCTTTACCTTTAATCCAGCCTCTTGAAATTTTTGTAGCACTAGTCGTAGTCATTCAAATAATTCTGTTTTATTGGTAGTGGAGATGAGCACATCATCAAAATAGGTCACAACCCCAAGTATGCCATATAACAAACGTTCCATCAGGCTTTGAAACAACCCTGGGGTCATGCTCACCCCAAACTGTAGGCAGCAACAACGGAATGCCCCCCAATGTGTTATGATTGTTTGGGCTTCAGCAGTGGCATCATCTACAGGAAGCTGCTGATATGCTTGGGCAAGATCTAACTTTGTGAAGATCTTCCCCCCTGCCTAATGAATGTAACAAGTGCTACACCACTGGTAATGGATAAGCAGTATGTTGAAGAACACTATTCAACGTACATTTATAATCCACGCAAATTCGAACCAACCCATCTGGTTTCACTGGCGTCACGATAGGGGTCTCCCACTTGGCGTGGTCCACCAGTTCCAGTACGCCTTGCTGAATCAATTTATCTAGTTGTTCGTCAACTTTGAGCTTTAGTGCAAATGGCACCCTCCTCGGTTTTATTCTTATTGGTACCACCTTGGGGTGCAAACTGAAGGATATCAGGTACCTCTATATTCTCCCAATTTTTCATCAAACACATCAGTGAACTCTTTACTCAACTCTCTGATAGTTTCTCCCTGGATTTTATGAATCCCGGTAATCTCTAACCCTAATGCTGCAAACCAATCCAGTCCCAGGAGGTTAGGGAGTGTACTTTCAACAACAACCAATTTAAATGGCCCAGAGAAGTCTTTATATTCTACATGGAATGTTCTGCTTCCCTTAATGGGGATGTTATTTCCCTGATAATCTCTCAAACGAATACGACTACACATAAACTTCTGCTCAGCCTGTGTTGCATCAATTTCTGTAGAGTCTGCCAGGATACAATTGTTGTTGCCAACCCTGTATCCATTTCCATCTGGCATGAAGATCCCGCAATAAGGACAGTAATGTAAATTTTACTACTTCCCGGAATCCCGGTTTGATTACTCACCCTCTCTGAATGACAAGCGTCTGTGTTAATAGTAAAACACTCGTCCTCTGGGGTTCTTAGCCTCAGTGGGTCATGCCCCCCATTTCGAATTGAAGTCTGTCGGGGGGGGGGAAATCACGCGGCCCGGCAAACTTGTGCTAGGTGACCCTTCTTCCCACACCGTCTACAAATGATGTTTTAATGGCGACACATAACTCTCGGATGGTTTCCGCCGCATCCTATACATGAGGAGAACAACGTTTGATCCTCTGTCCATCTACGTTCCTTGCTAGCCACTCTCAACCAATGGATATCATCATGATTATTTCCCTAATCTTCAGTGTCCTCCCATAATTTCACCTCTCCCCGATGGACGGTTCCCCCCTTATAGCCGCCAGGAGGCTGCCTGACTTCTGTATCTCTTCTGTTGATCTATTCAAAGCCTTCGTAAGATCTATGAAGGCTATGAAAAGTGGCTATCTTTGTTCCTTGCATTTCTCCTGCAGGTGTCTAAGGGAAAATACCATGTCAGTAGTGGACCTGTTGGTTCGAAACCCACATTATGATTCTGGAAAGACTCTCTCTGCAAGCACCTGGAGCCTCTTCAGTACGACACGGGCAAGCAACTTCCCTACAACACTAAGAAGAGATATGCCACGGTAGTTGTTACAGTCATCCCTGTCACCTTTGTTCTTGTACAGTGTGACGATATTTGCATCCTTCATGTCCTGTGGTACTCCACCTTCCCTCCAACAAAGACAGAAGATTTCATGCAGTTCAGTGGAGATGTTCTCTTTGCAGCACTTCAGAACTTCGGCAGGAATGTTATCTTTCCTGGATGCCTTGCCAGAGGCAAGGGAGTCCAGGACTCCATTCAGTTCTTCTAAAGTTGGTTCACTGTCAAGCTCCTCCAAGACAGGCAAGCACTCAATGTTATTTAATGCTTCTTGAGTTACCACATTTTCTCTGGAATATAGCTCAGAGTAGTGTTGCACCCAGCATGCCATCTGCTGTGCTCGGTCCTGGATAACCTCACCTATAGCAGACTTCAGAGGGGCAGATTTCTTCTGTGTTGGACCTAAGGCCTGCTTGATGCCATCCTACATCCCTTTGATGTTGCCTGTGTCAGCTGCTATCTGGATCCGAGAGCAAAGCTGCAGCCAATAATTGTTAGCACATTTCCTGGCGGTCTGTTGGACTTTGCTACAAGCAGCTCGCAGAACCTGTAGGTTGCACTCACTGGAACAGGCTTTATATGCAATTAGAGCTCTCCTTTTTTCCTCGATGGCTGGCGTCAACTCCTCTGAATGGGCTTCAAACCAATCTGCTGGCTTTCTGATCTCCTTACCAAATACTGACAAGGCGGTGAACTTGTCAGCTGGGCCTGGGAGAGTTTCCTTGAGTGCTTGTGCAAATTTCTCCACTTTGCCCTGATTTCGGGTCTTGCTGATGTCAATTCATGGTCTTCCTTCCTTCTTCGAGTGATGCAATCTCTTTGTTTGCAGTTTTATTCTGCTGCACACCAAGGAGTAGTCTGTATCGTAATCAGCACCCTGATAGCTGCATGTGATTGTAATATTGGGGAGCACCTGGTTAGGATCAAGTCGAGCTGGTGCCAATGCTTCGACCTTGGATGTCTCCAAGAGACTCTATGTTGAGACTCTAGTTGAATATTTATTTCAAAGAAAAACAGTAAACTAGCTCTGTAAGTGCATAGTGTAAACTACACTATAACTAAATTACACAAGAGAATATAGTATATATATAAAAAATAATTCAATAACAATTTAATTTGATACATTGGGTTAAATGATGTAGGGCTTGATCTAATTTCAGGCAAGTTCAAGCCTCTGTTAAAAGATACCTGCATTCTCTCTCTTTCTCCCTTCCTTTTTCTTTTTTTTCTCTTTCTTTTTCTCTTTCTTTCTTCTCTCTCTCTCTCTCTCTTTCTTTCTTTCTTTCTCCCTCCCTTTCTCCTCTCTCCCTTTCTGTGAAGAACCCCAGAAGATCTTTGGTAGGAGGAAGAAAAGCCAGACATTTTGAAACATTTTGTAGCTTACCCTGAGCAAGGATAGTTAGTGTAGGCACAATAAGCTCTCAACTCAAGCTCAGTGCACACATCTCCCTCAACAGTGAGGATTTCTTTGTTTCTTTCTCCCTTGAACCCCCCCCAGTCCATTTTTGCTTCCAGGCGGCTGCAGGGAGTCTTGCTAGGCACCCCCACACACCCCATTTTGGCCTTAGCAAGCCTCCCTGCAGCCCCTGGAAGCAAAAACGGGTTGCGGGGGGGAAAGGCATTTTTTCCTCACTCGAGTATAAGCCGGGGGGTGGCTTTTTTCAGCATAAAAAATGTGCTGAAAAACTTGGCTTATACTCAAGTATATACAGTAAGTTTTATTCTTGCCTTCTTTCCCTGCCAAATGTATTTCAATACCATTTTATTCAAATCTGCAAAGAATTCCTTACCCAGCTTTTTTGGAATTGTCTGAAAAAAATACAAAATTCTAGGTAAAATATTCATCTTAATAGTTGCAATCCTGCCAATCAAAGATAACTGCAAATTTCCCCATTTCCCCAAGTCTTGTCCTATCTGTTGCTTAAGCTTATTATAATTATTTTCTTTAAGAGAACTACATCTCGTTGTCAATTGTATCCCCAAATATTTTACCTTATTTGTGACCTGCATCTTTGAAATTTCCATCAATTCTTCTTTTTGTTTTTTTAACATATTTTTATTCATTATTTTTGTCTTTTCTTTATTAATTTTCAAACTAGCAACTTCCCCAAAATCTCCAATTTTTTCTATCAATTTATTTATTGATGCTAATGGTTCTTCAATAATAAAGACCAGGTCATCAGCAAAGGCTTGTAATTTATATTCTTCTTTTTGAATTTTCATTCCTTTTATCTCTTTTTCTTCTCTAATATTTCTATTCAGCACTTCCAAAGTCAGTATAAACAACAATGGGGATAATGGGCATCCTTATCGTGTACCTTTTTCTATCTCAATAGAATCAGTCCATTCTTCATTAATCATTACCTTCGCCGTCTGTTTTGAATATATAACTTCAATTGCCTGAATAAATTTCCTGCCAAAGCCCATCTCTTCCATTTGTAATGCCATAAATCACCAATTCATGTTATCAAATGCTTTTTGTGCATCTAGAAATATCAAAGCCATTTGCTTTTCAGTATGCGCTTTGTAATATTCTAAAGAATTCAGAATTATTCTTATATTGTCTCTAATTTGTCTTTTTGGAAGAAACCCATTTTGATCTGAATGTATAAAATTATTTAAATATCTCTTAAGTCTTTCTGCCAGTATTGAGGCGAAAATTTTATAGTCCGAGTTTAGCAGGGATATAGGCCTATAGTTTTTGATTTGTTGTGGGTCTGTGTCTTCTTTGTGAATCAATGTGATATAAGCCTCAGTCCATGATAGGGGTATTATTTTATTTATCATTGCTTCATTCATAACATCCAATAACGGAAGGCATAAAGGTTCTTGAAGTGTCCTATAATATTCAACAGGCAAACCGTCTGGTCCTGGTGCCTTTCCATTTTTTTTTCTTAAGTGCTTCTGTTAATTCCATCATTGTTATACACCCTTCCAACATTTCTTCAATGTCCTTAGGAATCAAGGGTAATTTTGCATTCTGTAAATATTTTTTATCTTTCCCATCTTCAATCAGCTCTCTTTTATAAAGTTGTCTATAGTATTCTTCTATTATTTTTCCCATCTCTTTATTTCCAAATTTACTTTGTCCTTCGTCATCAATTAATTGCATTTTTTTTAATTTTAAAAACAAAACTTTATTCATTTATAAAACCATTTAAAACATACAAATTTCTCTTAATCAAGAGACAAACTTACATATACAATACACAATTTCTAACTAATTTCCATTATATATACATATATACATAAATGCCAACATACTGTGGCATATTTCATTTTCTATTTCTCTGACAGTGCTGTTTTTAATTATATTGATTTCTTCTAAATTCCGTCTCTACCCATTTCCCTTTCTCTGATTTATCCATTGATACCATCTATTCCATATTGTATAATATTTTGAGTCCTCCTTATCCTGTAACTCTAAAGTTAGTTTGTCCATTTCTGCGCATGTGTAAATTTTTTGTATTAACTCCTGATCAGTTGGCATTCGATCTATTTTCCAAAATTGTGCTAATACTAATCTTGCCGCTGTAATTATATGGAGTATTAAGTATTTTATATCATTTCTAATATTCTTTTTAATCATGCCTAATAAAAAAATTTCGGGTTCTAATTCAATTTCATAACCTGTTATTTCGATTATCCATGTTTTTATCTTATTCCAATATTTCTTAATTTCTGGGCAGAGCCACCAAGCGTGATAATAAGTTCCTTGTGCTTCTTTACATTTCCAACATGTCGGGTTTATATTTGGGTACATTTTCACTAATCTTGCGGGGGCCAGATGCCATAGATACCACATCTTATAATGATTTTCTTTGTAGGCCACCGATTTTGTCATGCTGTAGTTGTTTTCCCACACTCTTTCCCATTCTTCCAGCTGTATACTGTGGCCAATATTCCTCGCCCACGCTATCATCTGCCCTTTAACCAATTCTTCTGCCAAATCATATTCGAGTAGATATTTATATATTTTCGAAATTAATTTCCCTTCTTTAGACTCTAATAATTTGTCTAATCGATTTTGTTTTAAGTCTATTCCTCCCTCCTCCTGATCCTTCCTATATCTTGTTTTTATTTGTGAGTAGGGCCACCAGTCTATTGCTATTCCTTGTTCTTTTAGTTCTTCCCTAGTTTTTAATTTCCCCTGCATATCCAATACTTCTCTATATCTTAATATTTTTTTGTTTTGATAGTATTTTGGGGTGAGTAATTGCTTCTATTGTTGATAACCAACCAGGAATTTTTATATAATGTTTATGTCGAATTTGTTGCCATGTATTAATTAAGGATTTTCTAATAGTATGGTTGTTGAAATGTTTATATGTTTTATTTCCAGAATTCCAAATAAAAGCATGCCATCCCTTCATTAGATCATGTCCTTCCAGATTTAACAATCTTTGGTTCTCCAGGGTTATCCATTCCTTAATCCATAACAAGCTTGCTGCTTTATAATATTTTTGCCATGCCGGGAAACCAAATCCGCCTCTAATTCTGTCATCTTGTAATATGTTCAATTTTATTCTTGATTTTTTCCCTTCCCACACAAAATTTGTTGTTATTTTATCCAAATTATCAAAGAATTTTTTGTCTAATTTTATTGGTATCGTTTGGAATAAATAAAGGAGTCTTGGAAGTATATTTGATTTTATCACTGCTATCCTCCCCAGTAAGGATAGTCTTAATTTCCCCCATTTATCCAAATCCTCTTTTATTTTCTGGACTAAAGGTTCATAATTATCCTGTTTTATTGTTACTGTTCTAGCTGTCAGATTTATCCCTAAGTATTTGACTTTTTTGACTACCTGTAATCCTGAATCTTTTACTAATTTCTCTACTTGTTTTGTTGTCATATTTTTTATTATCATATTCGTTTTTTCTTTATTAATTTTTAGGCCTGCTACTTTTCCAAAAGTTTCAATTTCTTTTATTAATTTGGGGGTTGTTTCTATTGGATCTTCTATGAAGAAAACAAGATCGTCCGCAAAGGCTTGGACCTTGTAATCTTCTCTCTTAATCTTTAATCCTTGTATTTCTTTATTTGCCCTAATTCTAATTAACAAATTTTCCAACATTAAGATAAAAGTAGGGGCGATAGTGGGCATCCCTGCCTTACTCCTTTATTTATTCCAAAAAATTTCGTTGGGTCCCTGTTTACCAAAATACATGCTTTTTGGTCCTGGTATATTGATGTTATCATTTTTGTAAATTTCTCACCAAAATTCATATTTTTAATTTGTTGTTTCATAAATTGCCAGTTTACTTGGTCAAACACTTTTTGTGCATCCAGAAAGATCAGGGCCACCTGTCTCTCTGGATGCATCTCGTAATATTCTAAAACATCCATTACCATCCTTAAATTATTTTTTATTTGTCTTGTGGGTAAAAAACCATTTTGGTCCTGATGTATTTTGTTATGTAATATTTTTTTCAGCCTATTAGCAATTATACTCATAAAAATTTTGTAATCGGTGTTCAACAAAGAAATCGGTCTATAGTTTTTTATTAATGTGGCATCTGCCCCCTCTTTCGGTATTAGAGAGATGTACGCATCTTTCCATGTGTTTGGTAATTTTGCCTCCATCAGGGCTTCATTATATACTTCTAATAATATTCCATTTAATAATTCTCCAAATGTTTTATAGAACTCCGTTGGAAGACCATCGGTCCCTGGAGTTTTATTATTTTTCTGTCTTTTCAGCGCTTCTTTTAATTCACCTGCCATAATCTCTCTGTCTAATAACTCTTTTTCTTCCTCCGTTAATGTTTGTACTCCCTTTCCTTTTAAGTAATGTTCAATTTCCTCCGTTGTTACTTTATCCTTCTCATAAAGTTTTTGGTAATATTGGAGTGTTATTTCCTTTTTCTTCTCTATACTTTGTTGGATCCTCCCCTCCTCATCTTGTAATTTCTGAATTATTCTTTTTTCTCTTTCCTTTCTCAGCCTGTATGCTAACCACCTCCCTGGTTTATTTGCGTGTTTGAAATAATTCTGCCTTATATATTTTAGAGTCATTACATATTGCCCTTGTTCTAATATATTTAACTTATGTTTTGCCGCTATCCATTTTACTCTTGTTTGTTCATCTCCTGGTTTTCTTTGCAATTTACTCTCCCAATTTTGAATTTCTTCTTGTAATTTGTTATATTCTTTTTCTCTCTCTTTTCTACGTTTTGCATTGTATGCTATTGTAAGGCCTCTTACGTATGCCTTGGTAGTGTCCCATAAATTTTGTAGGGAGGTGTGTTGTTTCACATTCTCCTTATAAAATAGTTCTAGTTCCTTTTCCATATATTTCTTATATTCTTTTTCTTTTATTAACTGAGTATTCATTGTCCATCTATTTTTCTTTCTCTGATGCCCCTTCCACGTCATCATTAATGGGTTGTGATCCGCCCACTCGTTTGGTAGAATTTCCACCGCTTCTATTTCCCTCATTAATATGCTGGATACCCATACCATGTCTAACCTAGACCAGGACTTGTGCGGGTTCGAGTAGTATGTAAATTGCTTGGTTTCAGGATTATGGAACCTCCAACTATCTATCATGTTTAACTCTTCCACCATATCTGTAAAAGTCCTGGGTAATACATTTTTCTTATTTTTATTTTGCTGGGTACATTTATAATCTTTTCTCACATCTAAAATGGCGTTAAAATCTCCAATCAGACATACATTTTCCATTTTTTGATCCATAATTTTCTCATGCACTTTTCTATAGAATTCTAGTTGTTTACTGTTTGGTGCATATATTACTACCAATAACATATTTTTGAAATCAAGTCTTAACTCTATCATCACTATTCTACCTTCAGTATCTATATATCTTATATCGCTATCTATTCCTTCCTTTATATATACCACTACTCCTCTTTTTTTTTCTTCTGCCAAAGATGAATATGCTTTACCTAATTTCTTATTTTGTATATATTTTATGTCTTGTTTTCTTACGTGTACCTCCTGGAGGCACACTATGTCCAATTTTTGTTTCAGAATTTTTTTGAAAATTTGGTGTCGTTTGGATGGTGAGTTGAGTCCGTTTACATTCACTGACAAAATTTTTAATGTTCTTTCCATTTCTTACTGACTTTCCTGTTGTTGTTTCTTCTTTGTTTCTTCTTGTTCTTTTTTTTGGCCTCTTGTTTGCACTCCTCCTTCCTCCTGAGTGTCTCCTTCTTTTTCTTTTCCTCCTTGTGGTGGAGTTCTTTCATGTTCCCGTCTCTGCTTTCCTTTTATATTCCTTCCTCCTCCTTCTTTACTGTCACTTGTTTCCTCATTTCCTATCATTTTAACATATACTTCCCTCGCTTTGTCCTGCGAATCCACCTTTATTTTCCTTCCCTGCCACGTTACTAACATCCCTTCCGGCGTCGTCCATCTGAATGGTATGTATCTTCTATTTAGCAGCGTGGCCAGGAACCAGTACTCTTTCTGCAAGTCTCTTATTCTTTTAGGGATTTGTTTCAAAGTTATTATTTCTTTATTCCTATAGTACATAGGTTCATCCTTCGTTATTTTGTATACAATATCCCTCACCTTTCTTCTTACAAATCTTATATGTACCTCCCGAGGGAGTTTGTGTTGCCGGGCATAGTTTGTGTGTACCCGGTACACTTCATCTAATTCATTTATTATTTCTTCCCTTTCTCTTTGGAGAGACTCCGCTATCATCTCTGCCATTATCATCGTCAGGTCTTCCTCCCTCTCTTCCACTACATTTTGGAAACGTAGGAAAAATGCTGCTTTTTCCATTTCCAATTGCGCTATTGTATTCTCGAGTTCCTTATTTAGTCCCATCATTTTTGTATCCAATGCTTCCAGCTTTCCTTCTGTCAATTTGGTCTTCTGTTCTATTTCTTTTATTCTTTGATCATTTTTTTGAATAATTTCTTGTATCAGGTCCATTTTTTCATCAATCTTTTGAATGTCGTTCTTAACTTCTCTCTTTACCTCATCCATATCTTTTCTAGATTGTTCATGATTTCTGGTCATGCATTCTTGTAGTTTGACCATTGTTTCTTGGATTGTCATTAATGTAGCTTGCATCGTTGGCATACCAGGCGTGCTTGGTTGCTTCTCTGATGCAAACATTCCCTCCAATGTTTTCTGTGACACCGGGGAGGCCGATGTTCCTGCTAAAATTGGTATTGTTTTCTTTCCCGTTTTCAACGTTGTTGTAGTAGTGCTCATCATTTCTTTCAAAATTCTATATTGTTCCTCCAATATTTTATCAACTTTTTCCCAAATCACCATCCAAAATTTTAAATTATCTTTTTCTCTTTTCTTTAAGTAAATTTCCTTTGACCAGTTAGTTATCTCTATAAAATCTTCATAAAAAATGTAGCAGTACTATAGATTTAAGTATAATATAAATATTACAATATAATACTAATATGCGTTGATATAAATAAATATTATAGGTATAAATAGATATAAATATGTATAGATATGTATAAATATGTAGTTTAAATAATAACAAACTTAATACTTAATAGTTAATAATTATAATACTTAATTTATCTAAAATCACAAATAAAGAAATTTTTTTGTTCAAATTTAATTAAATTTAATTACTTCCCAATAATTTCTTCTAAGTCACTATAATTATATAGTTCTCAAATATTCTAGCTTACTATATATTATTTTATATGCTATTTTATTATTGCTAAACAAGTATTGCTATAATTCTTAATCAATTCTAATAAATATCAATCACAGTTATCTATATTTAAGTAAAAGAGGGCTTTATAAGAACAATATGTTTCCAATGTTATATGAGTTCTGTAAATCTTGTTTGTTATATTTTCAACAAAGGGGAAAACCAACTTGCTTCTTTTTCACGTTGGGGTCTTTCCCTGTTTCAGTATGGCGATCTCCAATCTGCCCAGTCACAGTCTGCCGTTTTTTTTATTCTGCCAAACTACCTCTCTCCTTCCGTTAGGGCAACCAAAGGAAAAAAAGGGGAGGATACAAAGTTTGTCCGTTTTTCTTTAAGTCTCTATGATTTAAATCCACTTCTCCTCGCCTTTGTTTTTTGTTATTTTAGTGTCTTTTATTCTTTCTCCACTGGTTATGTTCCGTCCTCTTCCTTTCTGCTCACCTCTTCAGTTGCCGCCACCTTTACGCTCTGAGTTCTTCTCTTTTCGTGCTACCCCTCCGGAAAAATATTTCCTCCTCAGTTTTGCGCCAAATCACCCGGATTTTTGACTCTCGCTGTCTGCTCATCCTTGGAAATCTCGCACTGTACTCGCTCCTCCGCTCCCAATGATCTCAATCGGCTCGTCAAGCCTCCAGGCCAGCTGTGCTCGTCGCACCGGCTGGCTTCTTCCAAGCCTGGAATGAGGGATCTTCTCAGTACGGCGGGAGATCGCACCTCTCCTCGCCTCCCCTGAAGTTTCCCCTCCTTATTCCCGATCTCTCCAGGATCGGTCTTTACCAAAAAAGGCACCAAAAACTCAGAAAACCGGCATCAGAAAGAGAGCGCTTCTCTCCTGTGCCGCCACGACTCTACGTCACCGCCGGAAGTCACTCTGCATTATTATTATTATTATTTTTATTCCCTTTCTTTTTTCAATTTATATGCTAACCATCTTCCTGGTTTATTCGCATTTTCAAAATAATTCTGTTTAGCACTTCTTATTTTTTGGGCTAGCTCTTCCTTCTCCAGTAAGTCCATTTTGTGTTTTAAATATCAATTTTCATTTTTATATCTTTCTTATATGGATCTTTCTGGAGTTCCTTTTCGAATCTCTTGTATTCATCATTTAATATTGTAAAAGTTTGTCTTTTCTTCACATTTCTTTTCCTTGTATAGTCTATTATTAAGCCTCTGGCATAGGCCTTCATTGTATCCCAAAGATTTTGTGTCAATGTATCTTCCTTTTTATTCTTGAAAAAGAAATCCAGCTCTCTTTGCATTTTCTGTATAAAATCTTTTTCTTTTAAAATTGTATTGTTCAAAGTCCATCTAGCTTTCCTTTTTTGGCCTTTCCAGGTTACTATCACTGGATTATGATCAGCTCACAAGTTAGTTTCTATTTCCACCTGTTCTATTTTCAGAGTCAAGTCCATTGTTGTCCATATCATATCTAACCTGGACCAAGATGAGTGCCTGTTAGAGTAAAAAGTATATTGTCTATTCCTCCCATTTCTGTCTCTCCATACATCTTTCAAGTTTGTTTCCTCTATCATTTTAAGAAAAGAGTTCAGAAGTGTCTTTCTGTTGTGTCTTCTTGTTTTTAGTATTTTATAATCCAATTTTTCATCTACTATTCCATTAAAATCTCCCATCATACATATATTATCATAGTCCATTTCAATTATTTTCATATGCAAGTTTCGATAAAAGTCACTTTGATTATTATTTGGCGCATATATTGCTACTAAAAGTATCTTCATGTTATTATCAATTATTTCCACCATCAAAATTCTGTCCTCCAAGTTTGCATATATTTGTTCCGCCTTTATTGAGTTTTTAATGTATAGAACAACTCCTCTCTTTTTACTTTGAGATAGTGATGAAAAAATTATTCCAAGTTTAGGTTGTACCAATAATTGTTCATGTTGCTTTTTAATATGAACTTCTTGTAAACAAATTATGTCAAATTTTAATTTCTCTAATTTATGAAAAACCTTTCTTCTTTTCACAGCCAAATTGAGTCCATTTATATTTATTGGGATTAATTTCGTTGTTTCCATGTTCATATTTTATATGTAGGTTTTATTGCTCTAGTTGATCTTACTTCCCATTGTTCCTTGAGTTTCACAATTTTACCTACAGTGACTTCCGTTGGTTTAATCATTGCCATTTCCTGTTCTGTAAGTTTTGTAGACACCACTGCAGCTTGTGTTTCTGTTTCCATTGCCACTTCCTTTTC
>WNWU01013428.1:135153-166716 GCA_012654045.1 Ptyas mucosa | reverse complement strand
AGGTGAGCGTGCCACCCTTCTTGTAGGTCATGGCCTTCAATTGTTAGGATTCTCTTATTCCATAAAGTGATCCACTCTTTGATCCAGATTAGTTTTGCTGCTTTTTGATAGGTTTCCCAATCCGGGAGTCCAAATCCGCCCATTTTTCTTTTCCCTTGTAATACTTTGAGTGAAATTCTCGATTTCTTTCCTTCCCAAATAAAATTCCTAACATATTTTTTCAGATCTTGGAAGAATTTTCTATCTAATTTTAGAGGGACATTTTGAAATAGAAATAAAATTTTAGGTAAAGTGTTCATTTTAATTGCCGCTATTTTCCCTATCAAAGACAATTTTAGTTTTTCCTATCTCCTTAATTCCTCCTGTATTTTACTCAGCAGTGGGGCATAATTATCATCTTTTAATGATGAGTATCTCGCTGTGATCCAAATTCCTAGATACTTGACTTTTTTGACTATTTGGAGGCCTAATAGATTTTCCAATTCTTTTTTTTGTACTTCCGTCATGTTTTTTGCTATTATTTTTGTTTTTTCCCTGTTCAATTTAAGGCCAGCCACTTGGCCATAGTTTTGTATTTCTTGCAAGGCTTTTGGTCCCGATTCTAGTGGGTCTTCTATAATAAGAGCTACATCATCCGCGAAGGCTTGTATTTTATAGATTTCCTTTCTAACCCTGAGTCCTTTAATTTCTTTGTTCGCTCTGATCTTTCTCAATAGTACCTCCAACGCCAGAATATATAGTAAGGGGGAAAGGGGGCATCCTTGCCTTACTCCTCTGTGGATCTGGAATGTCTGGGTCTTATCCCCATTCATTAATATATTTGCTCTCTGTTTATGATAGATGTTTTGTATCATCTTTCTGAAGTTTGCCCCGAATCCCATTAAGTTAACTTGATTTATCATAAAGCTCCAGTTTAGGTTGTCGAAAGCCTTTTGGGCATCGACAAACACTAATTCTAACTGTTTCTCAGGGTGTTGCTCGTAATATTCTATTGTGTTTAGTACTATTCTCAGGTTATCTCTGATTTGCCTCCCCGGGAGAAATCCGTTTTGGTCACTATGAATCCAAGGGTTTAATATTTTTTGACTCTCTCTGCTATAATACTCATGAACAATTTGTAGTCTGAGTTCAGAAGGGAGATAGGTCTATAGTTTGTTATTTTTGGGGGGTCAGTTCCTTCTTTCCATATAAGTGTTAAAAATGCTTCCCTCCAGGTGTCCGGGATTTTGGTGCCAATCAAAGTCTCATTGAATAATTCTAATAACTCTGGATTTAATGTTTCTTCCAATTTTACCTAGAATTCTCCTGGAAGTCCATCTGGGCCTGGGGATTTTTTTATTTTTTTATTTTAGAGAGAGCTGTTTTTAGTTCTTCTACTGTGATTTTTCTATTCAGCATCTCTTTTTCTTCTTCTGTAATTTGGGGTAAGTCAGCGTCTATCAGGTATTGTTCTATCTTATTAGATTCGGTCTTTTCGTCTTTATATAGGTTCTCATAAAATTCCCTCACCCTTTCTTGCTTGTCCTCTTCCTTTGTTAGTATATTACCTTTAGAATCTTCTAATACCAATATCTGATTTTTTTTCTTTTTCTTTTTTTAATTTATAGGCGAGCCACCTTCCTGACTTGTTGGCATTTTCAAAACAGTAATGTTTGGATCTCTTTATTTTTTGCGCCATCTCCTCTTGGTCTAATATATTTATTCTATGCCTTGTCATCAACCATTTTCGTTTGGTCGCCTCATCTCCCGGACTTTGTTGTAATTTCTTTTCAATTTCTGTTAAAGTTTTAGTGAGACCCTCTCTCACCTTCCTTTCTTCTTTATTTCTAAAAGCTGTATATGAGATAACTAGCCCCCTCACATAGGCTTTCATAGTGTCCCAAATAATTTCTTTGGCCGTGTCTTGTTTCCTGTTTTCTATAAAGAATTGTTTGATTTCTTTGTTTAGTTTTGCTAGAAACTCTTTATCATTTAACAAATTTGTCCTTAAAGTCCATCTCGATTGTTTCTTCTTATTCCTATAATGCCAATTAATTTCCAAATGTTTGTGATCCGCCCAAGTATTTGTGCATATATCAACTTTTTTAATTTCCAATCCTAACTTCCTAGTGGCCCAAATCATGTCTATTCTGGACCAAGAGTTCTGCGGGATCGAGTAATATGTATATTGTCTTTCATTGGGGTGTAATGTACGCCACATATCTATTAAATTTATTTCATCAATTAAATCAAAAAAACTTTTGGGTAAGGGAGATCTTTTGTTTTTCCTGGTTTTCACGCTTTTGTAGTCTTTGTTCAGATCTATAATTCCATTCATATCTCCTAATAAACAAATTTCATTTTGTGGCCATTTTGCGAGCTGTTCATGTAATTTGTCAAAGAATTTCCCTTGTTTTTTGTTTGGGGCATATATCTCTACTAACAGCATTTTAGAAATACCTCTTGTTATTTCAACTATAAGAATTCTCCCTTTTTCATCTTTGTATTTGCATTCCGCCTCTATCCCTTTCTTTACATAAATAGCTACTCCCCTTTTCTTTTTTACGGCTAACGACACGAATACTTTACCAAATTTGGGGTAATCTAAACGAAATGCTTCATCTTTTTTTATATGGACTTCCTGTATACAAATTATATCGGGGTTTTGTTTCACTAATTTTGTCAATATTAGTTTCCTCTTTTTGGGTTCATTTAAACTGTTTACGTTTAACGATAGAATTTTCATATTGTCCATTCCCGTCGTTGGTATCTAGTTCTTAGTTTTTGTTTGCCTTTAAGGTTACTGCCCTTACTGGTCTTGTTTTCTTCCCCTTTTCTTCTATATCTTCTTTTTTCTTTTTGTCTTCTATGTCTTCCCTTGTGCTCTGTTCTTGGGGTGTATCTTCCTCTGTATTCGTCGCTTCTATATCCTCCTTGCTAATTTGTTCCTCTTCACCTCCTCTTAGCTGGTCAAGGAATTCTTGGGCCATACTTATGCTGTCGATTTTGATTTTTCTCCCCATCCATGATATTAGCATTCCTTCCGGCAAAAGCCAGTGGAATATTATATTTCTCTTGTTTAGCTGAGACGTCAAGAATCTGTAATTTGTCCTCCTTTCCCTCACTCTTCTTGGGATCTGTTTGAGGACATTTATCTCTTTTCCTTCATAGATAATTTGTTCTTCCCTTGCTATATTGTAGAGGATATCTCTCACCCGTTTCCTTGCGAATCGCACATGGACCTCTCTTGGTAGCCTATTTCTTCCCACATAATTGGTCTGTACTCTGTAGACCTCATCGATTTCTTTAATTATTTCTTGTTTTTCCTGTTGGAGAGCCTCCGCGATCAATTCAGCCATCTTGTCTCCCAGGTTCTCTTCTTTTTCTTCTATGATATTCTGGAACCGAAGATAGAACGCAGCCCTATCCATCTCGAGTTGGATCAGGGAATCCTCCGTTTCCTTATTCTGTGCCGAGAGAGTTTGTTCTACTATATCCAATTTTTTCTCATTCTTTTCGATCCTTTGTTCTACTTTTTGTATTCTATTTTCGTTTTTAGCGATGGAGGTTTGGATCTCATTCATTTTCGTATCCAATGCGTGAATATCCGTTTTTAGTTCCGAATGGCTGTTTAATAGCTTTTCCTGCATTGCTAGCATGGTTTCTTGAATTGATAACAGGGAGGACTGCACTGTTTGCAAAGTTGGAGTGGTTGGGGGTTTATCCATTTTTTGTAGTCCTTCTAACGATTTCTGGGTTGCCGGGGACGACATTGACAGTGTTGGGTTGGATGGGATCTTTTCCCCTGTTTTTGCTATTGTGGAGGTCAAGCTTGCCATTTCTTTTAAGGTCAACTTTTGTTTCCTTAGTATTCTCTCAATATTCCTCCAGATAACCATCCAGTGGCACTTGCCACAGTATATTCAAGGGCTCGTCCCTGGATCTTGTCTTTAATCTCTTTTAGTTTGTTTTCCTCTAAATTTTATTCAGAAATAGATGATCAAGCTATTAAATATTTTGTCCAGATAGCTGAGCAAATTTTTTATATTCAATATGGTTTCGATACTATTTAGTATCTACTATAAAGTTTCCTGGATATATATGTATGTGTGTGTGTGTGTGTGTGTGTGCATAGATTATAGTCAATTAATTTTCTTAAATAACTACAATACCTTAAACAATTTAACTTCTTAAATAGCTCTTAATTCATTCTTAATTAGTTTCTAACTTAATTCCAAATGGGCTAATCTTCTATTAAGTCAAGACAATCAAAACAATTAATTATTATTAGCGTAAGTACCGTTGGTTTTTTTAGAAATATCAAACAGCTGTGGATATACTATAAGTTAGATAAAGAGGAGAATGGTAAAAGTATATTAATAGAATAGTGAGTAATAATACATGATAGATATAATATATGTACTAATATAAAATGCTAAGTAGGATAAATAGATAATAGATAATAGATAATAAGTTAATAGATATAAAAATATAATAATGTGATTTGATATAATTTTCAGGAAAAAGTCTCATTTACTGGGGTAGTTTGGCAGGGAGTAAGTGGCAGTTTACTGGTTAATATCTTCTTTGGTGTTTCTCCGTGCTGGACTGTCCATGGAGCAGTGAGTCAGCAATTCCCGTTCTTCTTCAAGGAGAGAAAAAAAGACAGACTCTGTAATGGCTGCACATCCGATATCTAGATTTGTCCAAAGGAACTCTTGATCCTCTATCTACTCTGCTTCAGATCGCTTTGTTTCTAGTGCTCTCAACCTCAAAATCTCCGTTTCTCTCGTCTCTATTCCGTTTGCGTGTATCTCTCCATCCCCTCGTCTCGTACTTTTCCTTTGCCAGCTCGTCGGCTGCTCCGCTTCCCAATCGGCTCTTTATTTCAGGACGCTGCCTTTTCCTTCTCCGAGCACCTCTCCTCCGACTCCTCCGGCACCTTCAGTTGACAGCAATTTTACAATGGTAAGGGAAAAGGTGTTCTACATGCTGGCACTGCAATCTCCGATCTCCGTCACTTCCTCTCTCGTTGTCGGCTACCGCGGCTTCGGATCGGCCATCAGCTGGCTGACTCGCTTGTGTTGGGTCGACAGAGCCGCCCGGTCGTTGCGCTCAGCGTTGCGATCCGCTTTCACGCTCCTCCGGCTCGCCCTCTCGTCCGCGGGGCTCTCCAGGCTCCGTGCCCTCAAAAGGATCCCCAAAACACAGTGCTTAAAGGAGTTGGGGAGCAGCTGTCACTCTCCCAATGCCATGACACCGCGGATCACCAACCGGAAGTCTGTAGAAACATTTTAAAGTGTAAAAAGTATGTGAGTTTTAATTTGGAGCAAAACAGTGAAGAGCCTGAGAATGCCAATGCAATTTCTATTGGCAAGCCGCTACATGTGCTCACCTTATGCATCGTAGAATGGGCCATATAAGTTTCCTTGTAGTGAAAAAGATGTCTGAATGCTCAAAGGGAATTAGAATTAAGGATTGTAATATTTTTTTGGACTGTTCTATTTGCCAGAGTGCAAAGTCCAAAGTAACACCTGCGCCCAGGAAATCTCAGAGGTGTTCTGAATACATATTCCAGTTGGTACATATGGACTTGGTAGGTCCTTTAAAACACTCCATTGGTAAGGATCATTACTTTTTGACTATTGTTGATGATCATAGTAGGTTTGGATTTGTTTATCCACTCAAATCCAAGGATCAGACCTTATTTAAATTTAAGGAATTCTGCAGTCTGATTGAGAATCAGCACAAGGTCAACATCCAGAAGATCTTGACTGACAGAGGAACTGAGTTTAACTCAGCTCAGTTCTCTGATTGGCTGAAGGAGAAAGGCATAGTCCATTTGCGTACTGCCCCTTACTCTGCCTTTCAGAACAGGGCGGCGGAAATGAGAAATGGTGTACTGCAGTCAATGATGAGGTGCGCTCTTGAGGATGCTGACTTAGTTTTTTCATTTTGGACGGAAGCTGCTTTATATGCAAATTACAGTCTCAACAAGGTATGGTCCAGTGTGGTGCAAAAGACCCCATATGAGGTAGTGTATGGCCATAAGCCAAGATTAACGCATCTTCATGTATTTGGAGTGATGGCTGATGTCCACTTCCCCAAGGAACTTAGAAAAAAGGGGGACAGAGTCTCAACCAAATTAAAGTTCGTTGACTATGAAACAGGCTCTAAGGCTTTTAGATTTGTGGACTCAAACAGGAGAATAATAATATCCAGGTCAGCCACTTTTTTTTATTATAAAAGTTTTTATTGGTTAAAAATAAACAATATTATCGCTTACAATATGTGGAATTTTCATTATCCTTTTACAAAGATAATATATATTTTCTTTTTTTCACATACAGCAGATCTTCCCTTGTTAAAATTTCAAATTTAACAATCAGATTTATACAAAATATCAGTTCGGTATCCAGAGTAATATTAAAGTTTACAAAAATAAGAGATGTCATAAAAGGCACAAGATAATAGATTCCTCCCACTTCGTCATTTCTTAATTCTAGGTCTCAAGGTCCTGGCCTTAGCACCCCCCTCCTCCCGGACCGCCACGGCCTCGCCCACCCCCGTTCCTTGATAATCTGGTACCTCCCCTTCCTCGGTTCCTGTATCTTCCCCCTCTAGGAGGGTCTTATGTTGCTCCAAGTAGGCCTTAGCCTCCGCCACACTATTAATTTTCTTCCTACTGCCCTCCCAGAAAATCATCAAACCTTCCGGCATCAACCACCTGAAGCCAATTCCCTTAAGGTACAGTTTATTTGATAAAAAATAATAATTTCTTCTTAATTCTCGTACCTGTCTAGGGATCTGCTTCAGAATGGTGACCTCCTTGCCCCTGTATATCAGCACCCCTGATCTTTGATTTCTCAGTATTTCATCTCTTGTTTCCCTTCTCACGAATTTAATGTGGACCTCTCTTGGGACACTGTGTAAAATTGCATATTGTGAGTTTACTCTATAAACTAGATCCATATCCCATCTCATAAAGTCCAAACCTCTTTCAGTAAATTCGCCCAACAATTTAACCATCACTTCTCGCAGATCTTCCTGGTCCACCTCTTCCACATTTTGAAACCTGAGAAAATAAGACATTCTATCCAGCTGCGAAGTTAAGATTACATTTCCTCTCATTTCTTCCCTCTTCTGGATTGCCCGCACCTCCCGCTCCAAGCCTCCCACCTTTTTCTTATTCTCCTCTGCCACCTGTTGAACAGCAATTAAATCTTTTTTCATAACTACAATTTCAGATTTTATTTCCAGTTGCCCTTTTTGCAGGTCATCAAGTTTATCAAGTTTCACAAGTTTCTCATCCGATTTTGCCAATTTCTCCAAAAAAGTTTCCATGTCACCTGCAGCTGGTCTTTGTCCTTTTGCAATCTTGCAGTAATAAAGAATGAGAGGTCCTCAGGTAGGCACAAGCATCCAGAGAGGGAAAGATTCTCTTAAAAATCAGCACTGTTTCCTCACAATCCACCAGTGGGCGCTCACAGAAGCAATGAGTCCGGCTCGTAGAGTAGGTCAAACAGGAAACCAGAGATGGGTGATGTCATCAATTGTATACAAAGAAGCAGGAAATCAGGCCCCAGCCATAACTCTCCGGCAAAGAGAGAGGCCTCCAGCCTCCCTTCTCAAATTCCGCCTCCACCATTCTCCACAAAAAATCAGCGAGGTAAGAGGTCTCCTTCTTTTTTCCTCCTCTTTCCTCTCAGCCATGGCGCCCTTCCCAGCTACAAGGGGGGGGGAACTTCGCCCCCCCTCTCACTCGCAGGACGCCTCGTCGCTTCGCCAATCAAGGTCTCTCCTTTTCTGCTTATTCTCCGGCCTGCATCCCTTCCTCTTCCAATCGCCTCTTTACCTGCTGCCTTAATTTCAATATACTCCAGGTCCTACAGGTGCAATGGCGTGGTCAGTGGCCTTGAGATGGCTGTCGCGCACCACCCCCACTCACCGGAGCCTCGGGCGCACCAGCATTGGCCGCCCAGTCCCTGGAATTGAGGCAGGGGACCCCTGGCGAGCCGCCCTTAACGGCGGATACCCCAAAGCCAGGACACCTGGCCCCGAGGGGCCTCCAGGCGGGGGGGTTCAGACGCTGGGGCAAGAGCTCACCCAGGCAGCATCCGTTGCCATCCGGAACCGGAAGTGCTCCCCCCACTTTTTATGAGTACAAATTGGAGCAGGATTCACACCAATGAGATCCTGACTCAAAGTCCTCCTTGTAATCTGGACAAACAGGTGGAAGATGTGTCAGAAAATCTATCTAGTGATAGTGACACATCTGGTTTTGAGGATGAGGAAGAATGTATGCTCCCCATACCTTTAAAGGGAATACTAAGGCAAAGGAAGGGAGTAGCCTGGAAAGAGGGTCACTCCACTTTAAGGGTTCAAAATGGTTCACAAATGAGGAAGATAACTCATCAGATAACTCTGATGTAGATGAAGAACCAATAAATAGACCAATTCAATCCACTAGGGGCAATAAGCCGAAGAAATATGAAGGTTTTGTTACTTCTGTTGACCAGGTTTCAATCATACCTCAAAGGTATGAGGATGTGTTAGCACTATCTGAAAGAGAACAACAAAATTGGTGTGCTGCAATGGATACTGAATTGGATAGTCTAAAAAGGCTAGAGGTATTCACACCAACGAAATTACCAAAAGACAAGAAAGTAATTGGCACTAGATGGGTCTTTAAGAAGAAACCTCTTGATAATGGGAATTTTATCTATAAGGCGAGGTTGGTTGCACAGGGTTTCTCACAAAGGTTCCCTGATGATTACGTTGCTACCTTCTCGCCTACAGTGCGCCCGGAGAGTGTAAAGACTGCACTCACCATAGCTGCCATACAAGGGGAGAGTGTGTACCAATTTGATATACAAACTGCCTATTTACATGTCAAATTGGATAAGAGATTATATGTTAAAGCTCCTCAGGTATAGATCATCAGGAAGGTGATGTTTGGCTTTTAAATAAAAGTCTCTATGGTCTCAAACAATCGGGCAGGAGGTGGTATGAATGTCTTACCAAAAGTTTAAAGCAGATGGGTTTCTCTGCTTCATCAGCTGATGAATGTGTGTTCACTAGAAACCACCAGGGTATTAAAGAAATAGTCTTGGTTTATGTAGATGACATTTTGTATATCTGCAAGTCTGAGAACAGGTGTAAAATGTTCTCTGATGAATTAAGCAAGAGTTTTGCCCTAAAGCCTCTAGGCCGAATTGATAAATTTTTAGGGATACAATTTGTTAAGACTGAGAAGGGATTTGAACTTTCTCAACAGGACAAGATTTTAGAATTAATTGAAAGGTGCAACATGGCAGAGGCCAAGCCCTGTGACACCCCTATGCAAACTGACTTTCTCAAAAACATGTATGTTGAAAGTGCAGATTTTGAACAGAAGACACTTTACAAATCCGTAATAGGATCATTGTTGTACATTGCAGGATGGACAAAGCCAGATATAAGTCTAGCCATAAATGTATTGTTGGGGCATTTTGAGAACCCCACTCAATTTCATCGGAATGGAATTAAGAGGGTTCTTAGATATTTGAAGTGTACTGTAAATCACTCACTTTTATTGGAACTGGATATATCAGACAGACCAAACCTGTACTGTTATTCAGATGCAGATTGGGCAGGGGATATTAAATCCAGGAAGAGTACCTCAGGTTATGTTGTGTTTTTAAATGGGAGCCCTATTCATTGGTACTCAGGTAAACAGAAGCTGATTGCTACTTCTACTGCTGAGGCAGAGTATGTGTGCCTGTCCAAGGCATCAAACAATCTGATCTGGTTCGATGATCTTTTAATGAATTTGTGGGAAGAACCTATGTATCCTATAAATATCCATGAGGATAATATGGCTGCTATTAACATATCAAAAGCTGAGGCTGTGGGATAAAGGTCACATCATATTAATATTAAATATAAACATGTGAGACAACTGTCAAAAACGGGTTTTATTAGGACAGTATTCTGTGAAACAAAAGAACAGATAGCAGATATACTTACGAAACCATTACCCTGGGAACAACATCAATACCTTTTAGGCAAACTATCTTTGGCTATGTGAAGGATGTACTATTTGCCATTACTATGTATGCCTTCAATATATGTATTAAAGAAATTTGTACTTGGGATCAATAGCCACAGAGAAGGGGATTGTGAGAGAAAACTTCTCTCATGGTTTGCTTTGCCTATTGATTGGCTTTGATTGGCTTCTGGTTTGAATGTTTAAATGGGCCAATCAGCATGTAGCTATTGACTCTGAGTTTCCCGGACTTTGTAACTGACACTCACTTAGTATATAAGGAACTGCTCTCCAGCAGGAAAACCTACCTTAGCGATTAGCATCTTGCCTGGGTCAGAGACAAAGAGCTGAAGTCACTGAAGCCTCCTTCTGAGGAAGGAAGACCTGCACTCCAACCTCATGGAGCGACTCCAAAAGAGCTGAATTGTTGCTTATTTTTTCTTTTTAGGTAGGCCCAATAATCAGAATGCAAGTCATAGAAGTCCAACAATATTTATTTACATGTTTTCTATTACAGGAGATCATCAGAACAGCATGCTATCTGGTCAAAGCTTCAATATATATACACAAGAGGCGGAGCAAAGATAAGGAGGAGTCAGTGGGAGGGATATTGGGAGTATCAAGATTTAACCCCTACACAGTCTCACATATGTACATATGTATAGTTAGGTATTTTCACTTGTAACAAATCCCCCTCTAAAATGCCTAACTGTTATTGATCCTTTGGACTTTATATATACACATTTAATTTCAAAGTCAGATAAGCATGTTGTTTAGTTAGTAAAGGTTTTGTTAAAATGTCCGCAACTTATTCATTAGTTTCACAATGTATAGCTTTAATAAACTCTATATTAGATAACTGTCTTACATGTTTATATTTGATATCTATATGGCGCGATCTTTGACCTATTGCCTCAGATGTTGAAATGTCTATAGCAGCTTTATTGTTTTTGTGGATGATTATAGGATAAATAGGTTCGATCCAAATGTTAGATAGCAGATCATCAAACCACGTTAAATTGTTGGCTGCTTTTGATAGGCAAATATATTCAGCTTCGGCTGTGGAGGTTGCGATCAAATTTTGCTTGCCAGTGTACCAGTGTACAGGACAATTGTTTATGAGCAAGACATAGCCAGACAGTGCTTTTTCTACTTTTTGTGTCCCGAGTCCAATCCGCATCAGCATAGCATGTTAAAATAGTTCTTTCTGAATGAACTGGTTCCAAGTTCAAGCAAACATCAGTACTGAACTTCAGATATCTAAGGATCCTTTTTATTCCTTCCCAGTGATAAACATTTGGGTTGCTTATGTGTCTAGACAAAAGATTGACAGCAAGAGTAATGTCTGGTCTGGTCCAGTTGGAAATATATAATAATGAGCCAATGATAGATCTGTACAATGTATTGTCATTAAATGGCTTATCTTTGTTATTCATATTTTTTGTAAAATATGAATATGAAGTTTGCATGGGAGTCTCACAAGTTTTTGAGTTCATCATGTTGCATTTTTGCAGAAGTTCTAATATCTTTTCTTTTTGAGATAATTTAAATCCTCTTTTGGGTTTATCTATCTGAATACCCAGATATCTATTCACTTTCCCCAAAGTCTTTAAAGTGAAATGTTTGCTTAGCTTCTTAGCGAATTCATCACATCTATGCTTGTGTTGCCCAAAATATAAAATGTCATCAACGTAAATGAGTACGTATTCTATAGAGTTGTCCATCTTTCTGGTGAAAAAACATAAGTCTGCGGATGTAGCCGAAAAACCCATTTCTTTAAGTACTCTTGCTAAACATTCATACCATCTTTTTCTGGATTGTTTCAACCCATATAAATTCTTATTTAATAACCATGTTTCTCCTCTTTGTGTGTATTTTCCAGGGGGTGCCCTCACATAGATTTCTTTATCAAGGTTAGCATGCAAATATGCGGTTTGCACGTCAAACTGGTAAACATCTAAGTTCAGAATGGATGCTAATACCAGAGTGCTCTTGACACTCTCTGGTCTAACTGTGGGTGAATACGTATCTATATAATCATCAGGGAACCTCTGTGCAAACCCTTGGACTACTAATCTAGCTTTGTGTAAAAGTTTGTTATCTTCTAATTCCTTAATTTTGAATATCCATTTAGTTCCAATGGGTGTCTTACCTACAGGCGGTTTAGTGGGTATGTATACATTTAATTCTTTTAGGCTTTCCATCTCCTTTTTCATTGCTTGTGCATTGAAATTTGATTTGACCCTCTTCCTGTGGTAATTTTAGTATTTCTTCATATGTGTTGGGTGTTTTTATATTTGCATTAATCGATAGTACGTAATCTACTAATCTTTTTGGTACAGTATTTCTATTAGATCTGATGGTCTATTGGGAGGTGAATCTACATCATGAATGTAGCTTCTTTCTCTGTTAGTGTATCTACTTGTATAATGGGGTGATTCCTTTTCCATTCTCTAGTAGTTATCTCTTGGTGTCTGGGTTTGTTAATTTTTTGTGTTTTGGACTTAATCATATATGGTTTGTGTTCTTTATGTACATCTATTGTGTTTTCTGCTTCGGGGTATAATTCATTAAGATGTATTTTAGACCAATTTGCATGCTCGTGGAATACTGCCATTGTAGATATGATGAATTTATTATTTTTGTCTATGAATCGGTATCCTTTTTTCCCGGATTCATATCCCATAAATTTTAACCTTTTAGACACTTTTTCACCTTTGCATCTTAATTGTTTTGGTACATAAACATCTGCAGTGACACCGAATGTATGTAGATGACCAATTTTTGGTTTCCTACTGTACATAATCTCATAAGGTGTTTTGCCAATTACACTAGACCACAATCGGGGGCTGCTGCTGCTGTTGCCGGAGTGTGTTAGCAGTAGCTCCTCCTGGTTTTTATTTTATTTTATCAATTTTTAGTATACCCATTGGACCCTTTTTATTTAAATAATATTTTTTGGAGACGATAACAGAGTAGACCACAACACAGACAAAATTTTGGCTGATAAGGACTAATAAGGCATGGGGAAAAGAAAGAAGTGCCATGCACCAGCCCGGGATCTCTCCCACCATTGAAGAATGCAAAACAACCAAAAATTGACGAGCACTTTGCTGACAAGAGATTTGTAAGTAAAAATATCCCTCCTTTCATTTCCAACAATTTGGAGAGATTAGAACGGGACCGGCAAAGAGATTTGACAAAACAGCAGATACTAGACTTTCCTGATCTGGGGGAGGGGAGCAAAATGACAGCCAGCTGTTTTCACAAATGAGTCCAGCTACTGCCTGTATGGAGACTGAGATAAAGTCTAAAAAGTTTAACAACAAACTAATCCAGAGTGTGGAGAGTTTACCGTGGGAGAATACAACAGAATTTATGGCAAAGCAATGCCTTCTTACAGCACAAACGGTTGTTTCAATATCTGAGCAATTAATAACCATTCAACATGATGTAGAGACACTGAAAAATGATTTAGCTGTTTTTCTGCAAGAACAATATCGGGCTACAGGCACCTTCACTAATGTCCATACAGCAGACGTGGGTAAATCGCATACTCATGGTAAGGAAGAGGAAAAAGAGCAAAGACCCAGGGAAACAGTTAAAGAAACTGCCAAAAAGTGTCAGCCCACTCAGAAAAACAATCCTTCTCCACATAAAGCATCAAAAGGAGGAGGTATTAATAGAGGAATTAATAGAGAAGTTCCATTGGAAGACAGTAAAGCATCTCCCCTACAATTACAGCAATCACATCGCTCACTACAAACACATCGGGTTGTGCTTAGAATCCATATGAACAGAATTAATTATGGACGCTGGATTACCAGGAGTGCTATACTAAATTCCCTAAACCAGCTTCTTCACTGTCACTGGGGGCAGATTGATCTCTGTGCTATGGAATGGCTTCCTGAGGCCCCAAATTAGAAGCAAATTCTTCTATCTTTCAAACAGCCGACCATACCACTGATGCTATTCAAGATGAAGGCACATCTAGCCTCCTTTCAAATCTTTCATGTCAGAGTTTTCTGTGAGGAAAGGGTTAAATCCTTAATTGTTAACATGCGAGCTCCCAAAGTTGCTGTCTCTTCCGCATTCTCAACCTTGGAAAAGAGAGAGGAAGAAAGTGGGAGTAAGCCAGCCTTCTCCAGCGAAGATGCACTTAACAGCACAGAAACCGGTCTCATTAATGCCTTTGGCGCTCTCCCAAGGAAAGAACAAACTATTCTATTCAAACTAGAAAATTTAAAGAAATCCTTATTGGACATAATCGACACAGCTGAACCGCTTATTGATCTGGTTTCCCCTATAATTGAGCCTCTTACTTCTCCCGCAGGAGGCAAGGATTTGCATGAGAGCATGGAAAACAGAAGCCAAGATACACAGGGGCCATTAGAGGCCCCAGTAGAGAAGGAGATGTTAGCATCCTTATGTGATCATCCTATGACACCTTTAGCACCACATCAAGAAATTGAGAGAGGACCTGCGTCAGTGTCATCAGCTCAAAGCCAAATGGAGCACAACCGAATAACCCCCTGCTCTACACCTAGAGAAGAGGCTTCGGAATGGCAAGCCTTGTTAGCTGGTGCTAAATCTTCTTACCCTGAACAATTTTACCAGGAGTCAACACAGAATTTAGATGGGGCACCTCTCCCTTTAGAGAAGGCCAATTTTGGGCGTGACGACATCTCAAGCCATTGCAACAACCATACAGCTTCCCTTTGTATAAACCAAATTTCCTGATGAGCTGCAAAAGGGGATCCTCTCTCCATCATAACCTGGAATATAGCTGGGTGGACTGTTCCATCAAAAGACCAACTGTTTTTTGATTATATATCACAATTTGATATTCTCTTTTTACAGGAAACCTGGGCCTCCACAGAGATACAATTAGATGGATATTGGGTTAACTCTATCCCAGCTGTCCCAAGTAAGGTGGGGGGGAGAGCTAAAGGGGGTATTGTAACATTAGTGAATACATCCTTGTAATTTTAATGTGTATCACTGTCATCCCTGCAGCCATGGGTTGTGACTACCTTACTCTTATTTAAACAGGTGGAGATTTTGCTCTTTAATATCTACATTCCCCCAATCAATAAGAATAATTTGATCAACAAGATTTGGGACGGCATAGAAGATTTTATCCTGAGTTGCTTAGTTAAATACCCTTCAGCAGCAATAATTATTGGGGGGACTTAAACGCTAGGATGGGCCCAAACGATCAAGCATTATTTAATTAATTTAAGATCCATTATGATGAGAATGTACCAGGAGAACCCTTGCATCCCAGACAATTTAAAGACACTAAGGCAAATCGGGCAGGACTGTGTGTAAGACAGATGACTGAACTCTTGGATCTTTGTATCCTGAACGGTTCCACCTGGGGGGATTACCCAGCAGACTATACTTATCAGGGAGCAGGAAGAAAATCCACAGTCGATTACTGGATAATATCATATGACCTCCTGAAGTTCTTGCAGAAGATGGAGGTAGACTTGCGTCTGGAAAGTGATCACGATTCACTTATTCTTACTCTTACATTATACCAGAAATTACTAAATTGGGCTCAATCTATCTACCCAGATTAGAGAGCCAAAATACCCAGGTAAAATTTAAATGGACCAAGAAAAATGCAAAAGAAGTCACTAATTGGATGCTAGCTCCAGAAACCATAGAATTACATGCATCTCTACTAAGAAATAAGTTTGAAGGACCATACTTAGAGAAGTTTGAAACTTTAATCTCAAATTTGAAGTCGGTTCTCACTAAGAGAATACTAGCTCACTCCAAAAAGCCAGTTTTAAAGAACAAAAAATGGTTTGATAGAGGTTGCATGCAATTAAAAAGAATATATAATAAGGAATACAGAATAAATAAAAATGACCCTTCTGAGGATCACACTCACTTCTTAAAACAGTTGAAAGCACAATATAAGACCCTCCTAAAAGAAAAGAAAAGTGCGGCTTCGAAGGAGTCTTGGCAGAGATTAATTACATCAGTCAGGACAAAAAATACATCCCTCTTTTGATACATCACCAGAGGATTGGGGAAATCCCCCCTATCCCCAACTAATCAGATACCGATTCAGGCCTGGGAAGAATATTTTAGAGACCTATATACAGACCCTATGTAAGTAAGGAGAACCAAATTAGTTTGGACCAAACTGCTTACTGGCCCTCTGTAACACCAAAAGAGGTATCCCAGCTGATCGAAGCCCTCAAGACTAATAAGGCACCTGGTGCCGATAATGTTCTTCCAGAAATAATCAAAAAGAACACCAATTGGTGGGCCCCACTTTTAGCATCACTGTTTACATTTATAGATAAAACGGGCCGTATGCCAAGAGATTGGGGATTAGCAATTATTATACCTATCTATAAAAAGGGTAATAGAAATGATCCAGGAAATTATAGACCCATTAGTCTTTTGAGTGTTATTAGTAAATTGTATGCTAAACACCTAAACTATAAACTCCAGGATTGGCTAATTTCAGGAGAGATAATCAAGGATGAACAAGCCGGTTTTAGAGAAGGAAGATCTGGTGCAAAAATATACCCACAAAAAAAAATCCTCCCTCAACGTGGCTTTCCTTGATTTTAAGCAGGCCTTTGATTCAATATCCAGGAACACACTACGGGAGAAATTAGAATCCACTACAATTGATAAACGTCTCCTTTTTCTCACACAAAAATTGTATGCCAATTCCACCTTGAAAGTGAGATGTAATCCGCAAGGGACTTTAACTGGCCCACTAAGGGTTCAAAAAGGGGTACGGCAAGGCTGCATCCTGTCCCACTCCCTTTTTAACTTCTATATTAACCCCTTGATTGATCTCTTACAGAACCCTGACCTACATCCTCCTAACATAGCACAACGCAAAATCCCGATTCTCCTTTATGCCGATGCTGCTGCTATAATGTCACAAATGCCCATAGGACTGAAGAGAGCAATTAGGGCAACACTTGGATTCTGTAGACAGAACAAATTGGTCCTTAATTTTGATAAATCATAAATGTTAGTTTTTGCTAAAAGACCCAGACAATACTCTTGGAAAATTGAAGGACACAGATTGGAACAAGTTAGAACATTTAAATATCTTGGGGTGGTCTTCCACTCGTAAGGGACATGGAAGGCACATCTGGAGCAAACTTGCAAGCAGCCAATAGGTCCTCAAATGCAATTAAACACTTCTTTTATACAGGCAGAGGTCAGTTAGTACCTGCTGCCTTAAAATTTTTTGAGGCCAAAACATTGGCACAAATTCTTTATGGGGCACAAACAGGAATCCTAGCAAAGAAAAACTTACTAAAAACTATACAAACCAAATTCCTGCGAGCCATCTTAGCTGCATCCAATGGAACTCCAAATGCCCAGGTAAGAATTGAGACAGGTATGCCTCAAATTCAGGTAAGAGCCTGGAAAATGATGATCATTTATTGGCTGAAAATTCATTATTTTCCAGAGGGACTGTCCCCGCTAGTGCTGACTGACAACTTCCCCTCCCCCTGGAAACAGGCGATATATCACAAGCTGGGTTCTTACGGGCTTTCATCTGTATTCCTAATGTCCCTCGGCTTTGACAAAGCAAAGCAAGTAGTAATTGACAGAATGAAGGACATGGAGTTCCAAGAAGAATTAAATAGGTTGTCTCTCCACATTAGGGACAGAATCAAGCAGGGTGTGTGGGAATCAGCAGGATATCTAAATGATCTGATCTTCCCAAAACAAAGAATAGCTTTCTTCAGAGCCAGATTTAATATTCTTCCCTCAGCACTTCTCCAGGGCAGGTACAAGAGAACACCGATAGCAGAACAGGTATGTATATGTGGAAAGGGAGAAGTCGAAGATATCTCACATGTTTTATTGTACTGTGTGTTATACAGAGTATGTAGGTCAATATACATTCTTCCCTTACCAGAGAGATTGCCAGGGAGGACAGAGGACTTTTATATAGGCTTTCTCCTCCAAGACTCTAATCCGGCTATCACACGTGCAATGGCAAAATTTTGTGTTGCTGCAATATCCACAAGAAAAAAATTGGTTACCGAATTATAATATTAACTGGTGCCAATATTTTGAGATCTATAATGATACATTTACCCACATACTTACAAGCATGTAAATTAGGATTGAGATAATGTATTTTTATAACAGAGATGTTATTCACAATTAATGTCAGAAGTAATTTTAATTCATTGTATGTCTATTGCTGGTCGATGACCGTAATAAAGTTTTATTCTTTAAAAAAAATTCCTAGACCACAATCTGTTTATAGTATAATTTGAGTATGTAAGTGCTTCAGCCCAGAAAATTTGTCCTAATCCTGCATCATTTAATACACATCTAACCATGGTTTGTAATAAGCCATTTTTTTGTTCTACAACCCCATTTTGGAAAGCGGAAAAAGGAGAAGATTTAAAATGTAGTATCCCCTGCATCCTTAGCCAATTGGAGAATTCTTTTGATAAAAATTCTGACCCCCTATCTGTCATTATTTGTTTGATTTTTACATTATATTGTGTTTCTACTCTTTTGTGGAATTCCTTAAATTTTTTAAATACTTCATTTTTATGATTGAGTGTCTATACAAAGCCATATCTGCTGAAGTCATCTACTATGGTCAAGAAGTATTTTTTTCTGTACTTAATTGATGGCTTCATGGGGCCAACCAAGTCCATGTGTACCAGTTGGAAGATTGAATGTGTGGTGCATGTGGCTTTTCTTGGCCTAGATCTGTTTTTGAGTTTTGAAAATTTGCACATGGAACATTCTAAGTAATTTTTGCAATTTTTTACTTTTATATCATCAGAACATTCTAACATTTTTTGAATAACAGGGAAACTGGCATGTCCCAGTTTCCTATGGAGTAAATGGGTGCATTCATCATGCATTGGTTTACCATTGGATATTTTCTCATTGGGAGCTGTGTCACTAATATGTTCATCTCTCATGTCATTCTCAATCTTCTTGTGAATATCAGTCTTACATTTATTATTTTCTAATTGTGTGGATGCATATGCCAATTCATCATCCTCTGGTTGGAGGTATGTTAATCCTCTTTAGTAATGATTTTGCCTATGTTCTTTTTGTTTTTTGACATATATACTCTTCCATTCTTGAATGTGATTTCTATTCCCTGTTCTTCACTTAATTTGAGTGTAGCCAATATGTTATGTGGGATTTCTGGGATAAACAATACCCCCTCTATTTTTCCTATACCTTTAATGTGTATATTACCTATTCCTCTCACTAAAACTTTATCCTGATTTGCCACCTTGACATGGTAATTCTTTTCTGTGAAATTACTGAGGAGTTCCTTATCATGGGTGGTATGGTTAGTGGCTCCAGAATCAATGAGCCATGTATTACTTGATTCTGTTTGTGTGAGTTTGTTGTCTCCTAGTCCATATAGTGATCCATAGTCCATATAGTGATCCATATTTACTTTCCCTAGAATAGTCCCTGTACTCTTTTCTATCCTTTGGATTGGGAGATTCCCTACGTTTGTATCTATAATCTGGTGAATGTCTGTCTAAAAAATTAGTTGTCTGACCTCTCCCTGTGATATGACCGGTCCCTATTCCTTGTATTTTTAGGACAGTCTCTCCTATAATGGTTCCTGGAACCGCATTTTATTTATTTATTTCCAATTTATATACCGCCCTTCTCCCTGAGGACTCAGGGCGGTGTACAGCCAGACATAAAAAACATAAAATATAAATATTAAGACATTTAAAATATATATAATTTGGCTACAAAATTTAAAACTCACAGACCAATTAAAATATTAAAAATATTTAAAATTTCTTCTTAAGCCAGCCCGGCTTGTTGGAAAAAATGTGTTTTTAGGGCACGGCGGAAGGCACTGAGGTCATGAATTCTCCTAATCTCAGGGGGCAACTGGTTCCAGAGGGTGGGTGCCCCCACAGAGAAGGCTCTCCCCCTGGGGGTCACCAGCCTACATTGTTTGGCTGATGGCACCCTGAGGAGGCCCTCTCTGTGGGAGCGCACGGGTCGATGGGAGGTCATCGGTGACAGCAGGCGGTCTCGGAGATAACTAGGCCCTATGCCATGGAGCGCTTTAAAGGTGATCACCAACACCTTGAAGCGCACCCGGAAGACCACCGGAAGCCAGTGCAGCTCACGCAGGAGCGGTGTTATGTGGGAGCGCCACGCTGCTCCCGTCACTACCCGCGCGGCCGCATTTTGGACCAGTTGGAGCCTCCGGGTGCTCTTCAAGGGGAGCCCCATGTAGAGAGCATTACAGTAGTCTAGGCGGGAAATGACAAGGGCGTGAGTGACTGTGCACAGGGAATCCCGATCAAGAAAGGGCCGCAACTGGCGAATCAGGCGAACCTGACAAAAGGTCCCCCTGGCTACAGCTGTCAGATGGTCCTCCAAAGACAGCTGCCTATCCAGGAGGACTCCCAGATTGCGAGCCCTTTCTGCGGGGGCTAAAGACTCACCCCCGATAGTCAGTGATGGAGTCAACTGACTATATCGGGATGCCGGGAACCACAGCCACTCCGTCTTGGACGGGTTGAGCTTGAGTTTGTTTCTCCCCATCCAGATCCGCACGGCTTCCAGGCACTGGGACATCACTTCGAGGGCATCATTGGGGTGGCCTGGGGTGGAGATGTACAGCTGGGTGTCATCAGCGTACTGATGGTATCTCACCCCAAAGCCACGGATGATCTCACCCAGCGGCTTCACATAAATGTTGAACAAAAGGGGCGAGAGGACCGACTCCTGCGGCACTCCACAAACGAGAGGCCTCGAGGTCGACCTCTGGCCCCCTGTCAACACAAACTGCGACCGGTCGGAGAGAAAGGAGGAGAACCACTGTAATACAGTGCCCCCCATCCCCAACTCTTCCAGCCGGTGCAGCATGATACCATGGCCGATGGTATCAAAAGCCGCTGAGAGATCTAATAGGGCTAGGACAGAGGAACATCCCCTGTCCCGAGCCCTCCAGAGATCATCAACCAACGCGACCAATGCCGTCTCTGTGCTGTGCCCAGACCTGAAACCCGACTGGAACGGATCCAGATAAGATGTTTCCTCCAGGAATTGTGGAAACTGTTGCGCAACCACACTCTCAACAACCTTCGCAATAAAGCGGAGGTTGGAGACAGGACGATAGTTAGCTAATACTGCTGGGTCCAGGGAAGGCTTCTTGAGGAGGGGCCTCACCACCGCCTCTTTCAAGGCGGCAGGGAAGTGACCCTCCCTCAAGGACGCGTTGATAATGCCCTGGAGCCAGCCTCGTGTAACCTCCCGGGAGGCCAGTACCAACCAGGAGGGACACGGGTCCAGTAAACATGTGGCCGCACTAAGTCTCCCCAAAATCCTGTCCACATCATCAGGAGTCACAAGGTCAAACTCTTCCCAGATAACATTCTCAAGACTATTCCTTGTCACCCTGCCCAGATCTACCCAGTCGGAGTCCAAATCCCCCCGAATCTGAGCAATTTTGTCATACAGGTATTGTCCGAAATCCTCCGCCCTGCCTTCCAAGGGATCCTCCCGCACTCCCGCGTGAAGCAGAGAGCGGGTCACCCTGAACAGGGCGGCTGGACGATTCCCTGATGACGCAATAAATGCGGAAAAGTAGTTCAACTTTGCCGCCTTTATCGCCACTAAGTATGTCTTAATATGCGACCTTACCAGTGTTCGATCAGATTCAGCGAGACTGGCCCTCCAACCACTCTCTAGGCGTCTTTTCCGGCGCTTCATCTCTCTCAGCTCCTCGGTAAACCAGGGAGCTGCTCGAGATCCGTACCGGGTCAGAGGCCGCAAAGGCACGACTCGATCCAAGGCTCCACCAGCCGCCCGATTCCAGGCAGCTACCAGGTCCTCGGCCGAGTCGTGTGTCAGATCCTCAGGAAACGGCCCAAGCTCCATCTGGAACCTATCAGGATCCATCAGGTGCCTGGGGCGGACCCATCTAGTTGGTTCCGCCTCCCTGCGGCGGGGTGTAGCGGTTCGGAGATCTAGGCGAAGGAGCGAGTGATCAGACCATGACAAGGGTTCTATGTCTATACCCCCTATAACCAGATCACTCAACCACTGGCCAGAGACAAAAATCATGTCCAGAGTATGCCCCCCCCTATGAGTGGGGCCATGAACTAATTGGGTCAGGTCCATGGCCGTCATGGAAGCCATGAACTCCCGAGCCACCTCAGACGTTTCACCAATGGAAGGCAAGTTGAAATCACCCATGACCATGAGCCTGGGTGTATCCACTGCCACCGTGGCTATCACGTCGAGTAGCTCGGGCAGGGCTGTTGCCACGTGGCAGGGAGCCAGGTACGTGAGCAGCAAGCCCAACTGAACCCCATGACCCCATTTCATAAGGAGGGACTCACATCCGGCAACTGTGGCACAGTGGTCTCCCTTGGACCTAGATCTTCATTAATAATAACCGCTACCCCCCCGCCCCTCCTCTGGGCCCTTGGCTGATGGAATGCTCTGAAACCTGGTGGGCACATCTCAACCAGAGGGACCCCTCCCTCTGGACCCAACCAGGTTTCCGTAATACCTGCCAGGTCCGCTCCCCCCTCCTTTATAAGATCACAGATGAGGGGGGCCTTATTTACCACAGACCTGGCATTGCACAGCATCAACCGAAGGCCCAGATCCTGAGTATCTGTGCTACCTAGTGTCCGAGTGGAGCTTTGGAGACCGGGGCGAGCAATCGCTCTCAAATAGCGAGTGCGCGCCCCCAACACATGATGTGGTCCCCTGCTCCCGCCATATCTGCCCCTCCCAACTGCATGTGTGACACTCTAATGCATATCGATCTCTGCTTTGGAATTCTACCTTCTTTTTGTTTCTACTTTCCCTGTGACATATGTAATGCTCCCTCCTTAGATTATCTTCTGCTATGAGTTTGTTTGTGAGAGTTTCTAGTGTGAGATGTTCTAAACTGAGACTGTCTAGCAGAGTTATGTAATTGTCCCAACTAGAGTCCAGTGAGTTGATTATTATACTTTTCATGCTTCCTTCAGAAATAATTTCCCCTCTTTGAATAAGTTCAGCCCTGGTAGCGTTTAAATTTAAAATATGTTCACTCATGGGAGTTCCACTTTTTAGTCTAGCAGAGTGAAACCCCCTAGAAATCCTGGTTGTTGTAGCTACATTCTTACTGTAAAACAGGTTAAACAATTTTTGAAATATTTCAGAAACAGTTAAATTGTGGTCAATGCTGGCATAAATGCTAGGTGATATGGTGGCAATAAGAATATAATAAGGCTTATGATGCAGACAGTCCAGTTCAAAAGCCCAGGGTTTGCTAGGAGGGTCATTAATAAAAATAACATGTTTTCTCTTAAATATATAACTTGGAGCTGCTGACTCCATTCCAATAAATTTATTCTGTCTAATTTTAATTTTATGAAGTCTGCTGGAAGAGCCCCTGGGTTGTGTGAAAAATTACTCACTGTCTGTCGATGTCATGGTTTAGGTGTTTAGTGAACTCGCAATATGACATTGGAATGCTTGATGTATATCTGTACTGACTTGTCTCTATGTTCTCTTCCCTTTTTTTGTAGATTCGTTCTGCGCATGCTTGGAGTTTATTTTTCTCCAGCAGCTGCTGAGGAATGATCCAGTGCTCGTGGCTCTCGGAAGAAGGCCCCAGCTGGCTGGATGATCCTCTGTCTCGACCCTGGAAGGCCTCAGGTAGTCGATGATCGCCTGGGAGGTCGTTCGGGTTGCCGGGACATCCCTGCAGCTTCGGTAGTCTGTGGAGTCTTCACGGAGGGTCCGGCGGCTCTGTTCTTCGGTGCGGCTGGAGGACAGGGCCTGGTCTGGATCGTTGTCATCGGGATACATGGACTGTTCAGTGTGTCGCCTTCTGATCGGTGAGTATGACCTTTTAATTCTAGGGTCTTGAGCGGTTCGTGTGAGCGTTGGGTAGTTGTCTTCAGTGGGTGGCGGCCTGTATGTCTTTTTGCAGGTGATGGCCTCTTCTCCTAGGTAGTTTAGCTCTGCATGGTGTTTGTCATAGGTAGATTTTATGGGTCTCTCCGGATCATCCAGTTGTGGGCCCGGTAGTTTGATTTTTGTTCCAAATGCCGCGGTTAGCACCTGCATGGCATTGTCTATTTCTAGCGTGGAAGGCTGGCTAGGTGGGTCATCCCATAGTTGTTTTTTGTTTGTTTCTGGTGTAGGGTAGGTGTTTTTTTTGTAGGCCCCACTTCCCACCTTGGGATTCAAATCTTGGAATCCCATTGGTTGTCTGTCGGCCATCTTTAATGAGTTTGTCATTCAAGATGGCTGCCATGAAAAAGGCGCGAAATTGTCGCCAGCTTCATCGGCAGGTATATAGTCAGTATTTGATTTTCCTACTGTACTTTCTTCATCTTGGCTGTATCCGGGTTCTTCCTCATCTGTTGCTGCTCCGTGGTCTTCTATGAGATTGTGGAGTTTCGCAAACAGGTTTGGATCGTTTGGAGCCACTTCTATCAGTTCAATTATTTTCTTTTTCATGTCATCTCCTTTTTTGAAGACTGAGGGAGCATATTCATTTTCGGTTTGTTGTTTCTTGATGTCTGGCAGGATATCTGTATTGAGAAACTGCTCGTCTTTCTCCATCTTTTCTTTCGGTGTAGTTTCTGTAGAAGTTAGTTGAGCTGCCATTCTTTTTTTAAGTGATCTATCAATAGGTATTCTTTTTACTTCAGTCAGTTTTGGTATTTCTTGCATCTTTAGGTTGGTTGGGCCTTCCAACCATCCTCTGCTACCAATCTGTTGCTTATTTTTTCTTTTTAGGTAGGCCCAATAATCAGAATGCAAGTCATAGAAGTCCAACAATATTTATTTACATGTTTTCTATTACAGGAGATCATCAGAACAGCACGCTATCTGGTCAAAGCTTCAAAATATATACACAGGAGGCGGAGCAAAGGTAAGGAGGAGTCAGTGGGAGGGACATTGAGAGTATCAAGATTTAACCCCTACACAGTCTCACATATGTACATACGTATAGTTAGGTATTTTCACTTGTAACATGAATGAACATTGCTGAAAGGGAGATGACTACCGATATTCTTTTGTAGATTTTGTTTTGTTTGTTTTATTAAACTAGTTTGTTTTAAATTCCTCTGGCTTGTTTGTTTGGTGCATTTGTAAGCGGATAAGGTTGCGGTCTACAAAACCTCCATGACACCCTTCTTGTCTTCCAGGATCCAAAAATTTGACCAGATGAAACAGGCTACTGTACAGTAGCCCCAGGAGTAGCTGAAAAGTGCCAGAAGATGGCACTATACCTAGTAAGAATGCTTTTCAGAGTCACTGTATCTCGGTATACCATTCTATCTTGCATGTTTTTCTAAGCTCTTCCCTCAACAGGTGTGCACATTTTGAAGTAGCAAAAGACTCACATGGTAGCATCTAAAAAATAGGAGAGAAGAGAAAAAACTAAAATGAACTTACTGCAATTTTAATGGTAAATGTCTCATTAAATTTAAGGTTTCCAAAATATCTCAAATAGCAAAACCTTAGAGCAGCACAGAGTGCCTTCCATCAAATCTGGGATGGGGGCAAGATAATCAGCCAAACATGAATTTTGCCTGCCTTAAAATCTGGACATGTGATAAAAATGTTATGTGCTGCACCTGGAATGTTTAAATCAATTTTTAAAATAAATATTTTTAGAGCACTTGTCGTGGCTTAAAGCAACTGATATGTAAACATATTTTAATTGACTGTTTTACATTATTTTTCTAAGGGCAAATAAATAAACACTTACTAAAATATGGAAAACATTTCCTAACTCTACATACTAGATGGGATATGAATTTATCCTGGACGGTCAAGAAAATCCAGAAATCTTAAACTAAAGCAGATCAGTAACTGCAAAAGTTTTGAACAACCAACAAATGAAGTATAAATTGCTTGGCAACATGGCTACTTCTTGAATTCTACAGCTATCAAACATAGAGTGTCTATTTAGGTCTTTGTATATATAAGTAAGCTGCAGAATTCTGCACAGAACAGAAAGAAATAAAATCCAGTTTCAGATTCCAGTGTCACTGCTAGACTTAAGGTATATTGAAAAACTTCCATCTTTCTGGTTATTCTCTACACAGGCCAAATCAACTACGATGATATGTGTAAATTTTTTTAAAAAAATCTTCCTTCATTAAATATTATTTTAAAAGCAAAGCTGCAATATGGGATCCTAAACCACAACCCAGATTCAAATCTCACACAGTGATGGTGGACATGGTTGGCTGACTTTACATCTGGCACTGCCTTTTAGCACAATTTCTTCCGTCAGGCTGTTTTAGGGGTAACATTGACAGGACAAATATTGTTTATGCTCCTATGACTTCCTAACTGATCAAATGAAGAAATCTTTTGCTGTACAGACTTGTTCTGATGAACAGTATTTCTTCCCATATTGCATATCCCCTTCAAATACTAATTTGTTTGTGTGCCTGAAAAGGACAAGCAAATATAGTTTAAAAGTTTATATTCTCACTTTTACTTTGATTCAAATAATGCCTACTGAAAGGAAAAAGTAATATCTGTAGTTTGATAGTAATAGAAGGAATACATGAATTTCAGCAAAAATATTTATAATTCAGCCATTAAAGTACTGAGTTCAAATTTTGACATAATCTTGAACTCTCAATAAATATATGCAGTTTCTTTTCTTGAAACCCGGGATCTAAAACTTCTTTAAAAGACTATACCTTCTAAGATAAGAAAGAAGGGTTTGTTACATAGAATTGAATCACCCAATACAGGATTGAGTGCTTGATCACCTTTATTCTTTACCAACATGTATGGAGATTCTCAGTCATTCAGGTCATGGTTATCCCAAAAGTGCTTTTTCAAGAGGCAACTGGACTTTCTGGTATATGCAGAAACTTTCTGGTATATACTTTGTGGTATATGCAGTACAATGCAGTGAGCCATGATCAGATCTGTACGAAACAAAACAACCACTTCATAAATACATGGCACAACATAGGAGAACAAACACATCAGAACTAGATTCAGCAGTCCATCTGCATTTAAAAGACACAGGCCAGTCTTTTGAAGACAGCAAAGCCCACGTTTTGGACAGAGAGGACCACTGGTTTGAAAGAGGGGTTAAAGAGGCCATCTGTGTCAAAACTGAACAAGTCTCTCTCAACAGAGGAGGAAGGATAGGACATCATCTACCTCCAATCTACAACACAATCCTTTCAACAGTTCCAAAAAGGCTCCACACCAATTTGCACCACTCAGGTGACCCTGATAAACCTCTAGGTGACCTTAACAACCTATTAAAAGACTGCAAATGACCAGCTGTCTGCAAGGTGTACAAATATTTCCATTTCCCACCATCCAGTCAGAGCTGAAGAAGCTTCTTGCATGAAAAGCCAAATGTCTTCAAAAAAAAAAAAAAAAAGCAGAAAGTCTAGTTGCCTCTTGAAAAGGGATCACCAACAGGTCATATTTTTTCTAGCTTTTCTTTCTGAAGTGATGCAGTGGTGCAGCTCCTGTCTGGACTTTGAATTTGCCAGGTGCAGTGCCTTTATTTAAAGGACCTGATTGTGTACTGTACTGCTCTTTATGAAAAACCTGAAAAGCAAAAGTGGCATATTTGATAAAGAGGCATCTTTTCATTTTTGTAAGAAAATAAACTGGAGGCATGAAATTTGGACTAGTCAACAGAAGAGAATTTTCAGGACTCTGTTTTAAAGATTTTCAACACCTCTCTTTCCTTCCATTTCCCCCCCATAACTTTATGGCATTGAGGCTAAATTTCCAGAAGAATAGCCAGTTCATTTTATTTTGATCACTGAAAGCTCTGAAAAGTTATTGAAAAGACTCCATATTCCTATTAATACTTTGTCATCCATTACAAAATCTTGGGTGACCAAATTTGAGAATGCATTTGAGGCAGTTGTTTTTCTTCAATACAACTTCCACCCAAGGATGCTTCGTAACACTGACTTACTTGTTGTGTCTTCTCCCTTTCAGCAGTCGTCATCTTATCAAGTCCTTTTTCCTGCCTTTTACACATTTTCTTCCAATGAAGTTTCATAAAGAAAATATTTATGATGTATTATTATGATATAATTCAGATATTCAGAAATTATACGGCATGTGAACAAGAAATTAAGCAAGTAGGAAACCGAAATAAAATACAATTATTGAGATTTGAAAAAATCAAATCTCTTGTACTATGATCAGCATGTAGTAAAAAATATCATTGAGATTTACAGTTTAAAAAGGTAAAGTTCCCCTCACACATATGTGCTAGTCATTCATGACTCTAGGGGGTGGTGCTCATCTCTGTTACAAAGCCAAAGAGTCAGCGCTGTCTGAAGACATCTCTGTGGTCATGTGGCTGGCATGACTAAATGCCAAAGGCACATGGAACACTGTTTCCTTCCCACCAAAGGTGGTCCCTATTTTTCTACTTTCATTTTTTACGTGCTTTCGAACTGCTAGGTTGGCAGAAGCTGGGACAAGTAACGGGAGCTCACCCCGTTACGCGGCATTAGGGATTTGAACTGCTGAACTGCCGATCTTTCAATCAACAAGCTCAGTGTCTTAGCCACTGAGCCACTGCATCCCATTTACAGTTTAGACCAGCTAATAATTTAATGGTTGAATCTCTTTGATTTCATGGGTCACTTTCTAGCTGTTCTGTTCAACTATTGGCTTCATAATTATTTGGCCAGAATCCATAAGAAATATCTTAGTCATATAATGATTGGTTGCTAGTGGCCTTTTAAAATTATGACAGACCCACAAGAGCTACTTTCAGACTTGTTTCAAAGTGGATACTCCAGTGTCCTTATTTTCACTTGCCTTTACCATTGACTGCAGGGCGCTGCAGCGCCCCTCCCCCTGCCCATCCTGTCACACCTATTCCTCGCAGACCTTGAAATTACTCCTGACATGCAATTTAAACCCATTGCATACCCGTTGCACATCCTCACCTATTGTACACTGCCCAGAGGCTACCATATGAGGACAAATCCTACATTGCAAAGATCACGTGGAGGTGGGAGATATTTCTAACGTAATCTGCATATGTTGGTAGTCTCATTGGTAGTCTCACATTACAATGAACAAGGACAAACATTCAATTTTGCACCTAGTAATAATTTTGCCCAACAGGTACCAAGGCAATGATTGAAGCCTGGGAAATGGACCTCTTGTCAATCCACAGAAGTACTGATTTACCACCAGGAGCCAAGGACTTGGCAGCACAAAAAACAGCCAAAGGTTTAATAGGTGGCCATCAACACCCCAATCAACAAGCACCACATTAATTCCAATGCCTAGAATAGCCCAAAATACACATTTTCATAGAGAGAGATCCCTGAGGCTGGGTTAGGGTTCAATTCAAGAAGTAGCTTTATTGCCAAGCAATTTGCATTTCATTTGTTGCTTTCCCAAATCAGGAATTGAAGCAAGAGAAAGACCTATTACTTGTCTTTCTTTCCTACTTAAATAAGAATCCTGGCAATCTGTCAAAGTGATGATTGATAGGTAGAAAAATCTGCAATGATTCAGGAAGATGGTTTTCTGAGATAATTGACCCCATTTGCCACCCGTCCAATAAAAGCTACAGCATGGAACAAATGCTACAAAGACGTTGCTGTACTCAGTTGACCATACAAAGGGCCAGAGCAGGTTGCAAGAGGCTTGTGAGATGACCATGGTGTCAAGATGCTCTAATATGGATTATTTGCATTTATGTGTGTGTTTGTGCCTTCAAATCAATTTTTGACTCCTAGCAACTATGTTTACTAATCCTTGCAGGTGTTTTAGCAAGGTTCCAGAAGTGGGGGCTGTCATTGTCTGTTTCCTAGGCTGTGACTAACTGGTCCAAGGTCATGCAGCTGCCTTTGTGCATCAGGTGTGCTAGGACTCACAATGCCTTAGTTTCTGGCCTGATGCTCAAGCAGTAGAAAAAAACGGTTTTGTGTACGCAGTTTACATAGACTTCTGTAAAGCCTTTGATTCAGTGGTACATGACAAACTACTTATAAAATTAAAATCTTATGGCATTTCTGGATCCCTGCATAACTGGATAGCTGCATTTCTGTCAAACAGGCAACAAAATAGGGAGCGACTATCAAATCCTGCATCTGTTAACAGCGGTGTCCCCCAAGGAAGCATTTTAGGACCAACACTCTTTATACTTTATATAAATGACCTTTGCGATCATATTATAAGCAACTGCGTTCTCTTCGCTGATGATTTAAAACTATTCAACACCACCAACAATGCTACTACCCTTCAAAAAGACCTTGACATTGTATCAGAATGGTCAAACAATTGGCAAATCTCAACCAACAAATGCTCTGTCTTACACATTGGCAAAGAAAATCAGAACACAAAATACAAGGTGGATGGATATGACCTTGTAGACGACCCTAAACTCTGTCAAGGACTTTGGAGTATTCATCTCTAATGATCTAAGTGCCAGAGCCCACTGTAACAACATTGCCAAAAAGGCATTAAGAGTTGTTAACCTAATCTTGCTTGGCTTCTTCTCTGGTAATATTGCATGACTAGAGCATACAAAACATTTGTTAGACCAAGTCTTGAATATAGCTCAACTCTCTGGAACCCGCACTGCATATCAGACATTAATACAATTGAGTGAGTCCAGAGATATTTCCCAAGAAGTGTCCTCCACTCCTCTGCTCGCAAAAGAATACCTTATGCCACCAGACTTGAAATTTTGGGTTTAGATAACTTAGAACTATGCTGCCTTCAGTCTGACCTAAGTGCGGTACATAAAATTATCTGCTACAATGTCCTACTTGTCAATGACTACTTCAGCTTCAACCACAACAATTCATGAGCACACAATAGATACAAACTTAAGGTAAACTGCTCCAAACTCGATTGCAGAAAATACGACTGTCTACTGTTGACCTCACCTCAGGGGTGAAATGTTCCCGGTTTGAACCAGATCACCCGATCCATTAGCGATGGAGGCAGGTGGTTCGGAGAACCAGTAGCAAAAATCCCTGCTTCCCCACCATACCCAGCTGAGCCACACAATCATCAAAGGCTTTTTAAAAAAAACTTTTAAAAGCATTTTTTCTACAACCTCTTTGGCTGAAAAAATGCTTTTAAAAGTAAAAAAGAAAAGCCTCTGATGATCGCATGGCTCAGCTGGGATCCTCAAAGGCTTTTAAAAAGAGGTTGCCTCTGATGATCCAAGCTGAGTTGCCTGATCAGAAGAGGCTTTTTTTCTTTTAAAAGCCTCTGCCAATCCAAGTTGAGTTGCCTGATCGTCAGAGTCATTTAAAAGAAAAAAAGCCTCTTCTGATCAGGCAACTCAGCTAGGATTGTCAGAGCCTTTAGAAAGCATTTTTTTACAACCTCTTCACTGAAGAAGTTGTAGAAAAAATGGTTTTAAAAGTAAAAAACAGTTAAATTGGCCACACCCATCCAGTCACATTACCCCACCACCACCAAGCCACGCCCACAGAACCGGTAGTAACAAATTTTAGATTTCACACTGCCTCACCCCAGTGGTGAAATGTAAATTTTGTTACTACTGGTTCTGTGGGCGGGACTTGGTG
>WNWU01013428.1:92021-125153 GCA_012654045.1 Ptyas mucosa | reverse complement strand
TCTGTCTCCCTTAAATCTTAAAACAGACAGCAAAATGCTGCTTTGATGTCTGATAAAGCCAAAAAATCTAGTGAATGAGATTTCACTGAACCATGGCTGTATAAAGATCTTGATTTACGTAGGAAAAACCTGGATGAAACAAATATATGTATGTATGTATGTATGTATGTATCTGGCAAACAACTACCCATAATCACTTTGAAATATTACAAATTTAATTTAATTTGTCATATTAATCTTTAAAACTGTACTTTCCATGAATTCCTTACAGCACTCAGAATGAGTTGAACAGAGTTTTATTTTTTGGCCTTTCAGAAAGAACTACAGTGACTTAACTACACAGTTTTATTCAAAGCATACTCCTTTGAACTGCAGTGTAACTCATTGTCAGGCAAATAAATATGTAGAGCATAGGATTATTTAGTATCTCTGAAGCTAGAGAAAGGTATTCTAAAATTAGGTTTTATCATTAATATTCCATAACTATGCCCACAAAGCAGTGGAAAAACCTTCCTAGCTATTTAAATGTTGTTTTAATACATATTGTGCTAAATCAGGATTTTTAAATAACAGTTTATTGAATTAGCTGTAACATTACAATTTATACATTCTTAAGTTTCAGTGGCTCTGTTCACACATTGTACTAAGCTAAAAATAAACTTTATACAATATGTGAATCTAAACAATTAATACGATTTTGTTCCATGCTTCACTATATGGTAATCTGAGCTACACTTGTCTATATAACAATGAGGCACAGATTGTATTTATATTTTTTAAAAGGCAATAGTTTTCTTGTGGCAAATTGGGGTCTGTCTGAAAAGAAATAGGCAAGTAATATATATGATATTTAGCAAGTAAAATATTGTAAACGTAAATAAAAGAATAGTTTGGTTGTTTATCATTTCTGAGAATAATTTATACAAAGATTGCTTACAGACTTAAAAGCTAGAGCTGTAATGCTTCTGTAAAGCATATACAAGGCTGTGTGAAGATAAGGTATTCTAACTTTATCTATTACTGCCCTCTAGTGGTGCATCATGTAATTCATATTCATGTAATATGCTTCATGTAATTACTTATGTAATTACCTTCATGGATTACTTCCTTGTCCTGGTGAAGGGGCTTGCGTAGCTCAATGAAGCTATGAGCTATGCCACCCAAGACAGACAGGTCATAGCAGAGAGCTCTGACAAAATGTGATCCACTGGAGAAGGAAATGGCAACCTACTCCAGTATCTTTGCCATGAAAACCCCATGGACAGTACTAAAAGGCAAAAAGATATGACGCTGGAAGATGATCCCCTCAGGTCGGAAGGTGTCCAATATGCTACTGGGGAAGAGCAGAGGGCTAGTAGTAGTAGTGCCAGAAAGAGTGAAGCAACTGGGCCAAAGCCGAAAGGATGCTCAAGACTGAACATCGACATTTTAGGAATCAGCAAACTAAAATGGACAGGAATGGGTGAATTTAATTCAGATGACCATCAGATATGCTACTGTGGGCAAGAATCCCTCAGAAAAAATGGAGTAGCCTTCAAAGTCAATAAAAGATAGGAAAAGCAATACTGGGATACAATCCCCAAAATGACAGAATAATCTCAGTTTGAATCCAAGGCAAACCATTCAATCACAGTAGTCCAAGTCTATGCCCCAACCACTCATGCTGAAGAGGATGAAATTGACTGGTTCTATGAAGCCCTACAGCACCTTATAAAATTATGTCCTTATCATCATGGGGGATTGGAATGCTAAAGTAGAAAGCCAAAAGATAACCGGAATAACAGGCAAGTTTGTCCTTGGAGTACAAAATGAAGCAGGACACAGGCTGATAGAATTTTATCAAGAGAATACGATGGTCATAGCAAACACTCTTTTCCAACAAGCCAAGAGATGACTCTATACATGGACATCAACAGACAGTCCACCCAGAAATCAGATTGACTATGTGCTCTGCAGCCAAATATGGAGAAGCTCTATACAGTCAGTAAAAACAAGACCAGGAGCTGACTGTGGCTCGGATCATGAGCTTCTCATTGCAAAATTTAGGCTTAAATTAAAGAAAGTAGGGAAAAGCAAAGTTCCAGAAAAACATCTACTTCTGCTTCATTGACTATGCTAAAGCCTTTGATTGTGTGGATCACAACAAATTGTGGCAAGTTCTTAAAGAGATGGGAGTACCTGAACTTCTTATTTGTCTCTTGAGAAACCTATATGTGGGTCAAGAAGCAACAGTGAGAACTGGACATGGAACCACTGATTGGTTCAAAATTGGGAAAGGAGTCCAGCAAGACTGTATAATGTTACCCTGCCTACTTAACTAATATGCAGAGCATATAATGAGAAAGGCGGGGCTAAATGAATCAAAAGTTGAAATTAAGATTGCCGGGAGAAGTATCAACAACCTCAGATATGCAGATGATACCACTTTAATGGCAGAAAGTGAAGAGGAACTAAAGAGCCTCTTGATGCAGGTAAAGAAGGAAAATGCAAAAGTTGGCGTGAAACTCAACATTAAGAAAACTAAGATCATGGCATCCAGCCCTTTCAATTCCTGGCAAATAGATGGGGAAGAAATGGAGGTAGTGACAATTTTATTTTCCTGGGCTCCAAGATCATAGCAGATGGGGACTGCAGCCAAGAAATTAAAAGACACTGAGGAAAGCTATGGCAAATCTAGATAGCATTCTAAAAAGCAGAGATATCACCCTGCCAACAAAAGTGCATATAGTCAAGGCTATAGTTTTCCCAGTTGCAATGTATGGCTGTGAAAGTTGGACCATAAGAAAGGCTGAATGCCAAAGAATTGAGGCCTTTGAACTATGGTACTGGAGAAGACTCCTGTGAGTCCCTTGGACTGCAAGGCGATCAAACTGATCAGCCCTAGAGGAGATCAACTCTGACTGCTCTTTAGAAGGCCAGATCCTGAAGATGAAACCCAAATACTTTGGCCACTTAATGAGAAGGAAGGACTCACTGGAGAAGAGCCTAATGCTGGGAACAATTGAGGGGAAAAGAAGAAAGGGACAACAGAGAATGAGGTGGCTGGATGGAGTCAGTGAAACAATCACTGTGAGCTTAAATGGACTCCAGAGGATGGTAGAGGACAGGAAGGGCTGGAGGAATGTTGTCCATGAGGTCGCAATGGGTCGAACACGACTTCGCAACTAACAAAAAGTTGTGCTTACCTTGGAAGTTTGCAGGGAAGCTTCCGAGTGCTTACAATTTCTCAGGAATAGATTTAACATCAGTAACTAATTAATAAATATGTTAATCACTTCCAATCAATTATTTTTCATACAGGTATATTTGATTTTTGGAGATTGCATGGACAGATCCCTGCAGTTTTCTTGGCAAGGTTTTTTCAAAAGTGGTTTGCCATTGCCTTTTCCCAGGGCAGAATGCTGGCCTTGTGCCCAAGACAGGACCATAATTCACAGTCTCCCAATTTATAGTTGAAGCTACATCAAATTGGTTCTAAATTTCTGTTTACTTGCTTTTAAAGAAAATCCCTTATATTTGGGGATTGTTCCTTTTTTTAAAGAAATTGTTAATTTAAGTTCAAAATGTACTTTTGACCTCCAATAAATGGTAATCTACAACAATTAAAATGAAAAATGCTAATCCAGGTTGTCATTTGTGCCACTTACCAAGCCTTACCATTTTAATGCTGCATATTTGTTTGTTTGGGGAATTTTTACTTGATGTAACTGCACCACGAAGTAAAAGTTGATTTCTCTGGCAGCCAAATATGATTCTAATATGTCTTTTAAAACACTGAATGGCTAAAGCCCACTTAGGTTACCTCAGAAAGGTTATCTCTGCTCTTAAATCTCAGAGCAAGCTTTGATTATCAGACATAAACCATGTGTCAAATTGAAAGGAACAGAGAATCACATTTGCAATGGTAACTATACAAATAATGCATTTCCCCAAAGGGGAACATATAAATGTCCATGAAGTACATACAGTGCATTCAGAAAGTATTCAGGTCCCCTTCATTTTTGTCACTTTTGTTATGCTACAGCCTGATTCTAGTTGTTGAAATTCATTTTTTAATTTACACTCAGTACCCCATAATGACAAAGTGAAAACAGAATTTTAGAAATGTCTGTAAACTTATTAAAAAGAAAACACTGAAATATCACATTGTGTAATTATTCAGACCCTTCACTAAGTATTTTGTTGAAGCACCTTTGGCATCAATTACAGCCTCGAGTATTTTTGGGTGTGACATGCACACCTGGATTGGGGAATTTTCTGCCATTCATCCTTGTAAATCCCCTCGTGCTCAGTCAGGTTGGATGGCAATAGTCGGTGGTAGTCATTTCCAGGTCCCTCCAGAGATGTTCAATAAAGTTTAAGTCAGGGCTCTGACTGGGTCACTCTAGGACATTCATAGAGTTGTCCCTAAGCCACTCCTATGTTGTCTTGATTGTGTGCTTAGGATTGTTGTCATGTTGGAAAGTGAACCTTTGGCCCAGTCTGAGGTCCTGAGCACTGTGGAACAGATTTTCATTGAGGATATCCCTGAACTTTGCTTCATTCAGCTTTCCCTCAACCCTGACCAGTCTCCCAGTCCCTGCTGCTGAAAAACACCCTGAAAGCATAATGCTGCCACCACGCTTCATTGTTGGGATGATATTGGATAGGTGATGAGCAGTGCCTCATTTCTCGAGACATTTAGAATTGAGGCCAAATTTTGGTTTAATTTTGGTTTCATCTACCAGAAAATCTTGTTCCTCACAGTCTGAGAATCTTTCAGGTGTTTTTTTTTTGCAAACTCCAAGCAGGCTTTCATGTGTTTTGCACTGAGGAGAGGTTTCCATCTAGCCACTCTGCCATAAAGCCCAGATCAGTGGAGGGCCGCAGTGATGCGTTTCCCTTCTGGAACTCTGTTCCATCTCAACATAGGATCACTAGAGCTCAGTCAGAGTGACCATCAGATTCTTGGTCACTTCTATTACTAAGGCCTTTCTCCCCAATTGCTCCATTTGACTGGGCGTCCAGCTCTTGGAAGAATCCTGGTTGTGGCAAACTTCTTCCATTTGAGAATTATGGAGGCTAATTATGGAGTTCCTCTTAGGGACTCTCAATGCGACAGAAATCTTATTGCAGTCTTCCTCAGATCTGTGCCTTGTAATAATCCTGTCTCTGAGCTCTACAAGCAGTTCCTTGACCTCATGGTATTTGCTCTGCTACAGTATGTATTGGTCGCTGTGAGGCCTTCTATAGTGTTGTGCTCCTTTCCGAATCATGTCCAATCAATTTGATTTACCACAGGTAAACAATCAAGGTATAGAAATTAGTTGTTAAGTGAATCATAGTAGTTGTTAAATGAATCTGGCTTCCCTATTGACATTATCAGGTCACAAAAGGTGATCACATGATCTTGGAACACTGCAACCTTCCTGAATGACAGTTGCCAAGTGTCCAAATTTTGATCATGTGACTATGGGGATGCTGCAATGGTCATGCCATATTCCTTTTTTTCAGCGCTGTTGTAATTTTGAATAGTCATTTAACTCGAGGACTACCTGCACACAAATTCTGTTCACCCCATCAGGTGGTGCAGGGGTGGGTTCTACTTACCTTTACTACTGGTTCGCAATGAGGCCACACACGTGTTCTTAGAAATGCCAAGAAAACCCCTTCAAGCTGATTACATTTTCAAAAAATTGTTGCCTAAGAATGTAATGTATTCAAGAGATCTTAACGTTATTTGAAGTTTTTAAAATACTGCTTTCATGTTTGTTAGAACACTAAGTGAAGATCTGTATTTTTCTTCCCTTGCTGAACATACTGGCCAATGACCCACATTGCGCAATCATGTAATTATTTAAGTATGCTTTGGATTTGTTAAACATAAACCATAAATACCATATTGCATATTACTCATGAAAGGCAGAATTTCATGAGACATTGTTTGTGGAAGGAGGAATCCAAAGGAGATGCTTAAAAGCTTCTGGATGAACCTATAGTATTCAGAGTACTTCTATACTGTACAAGACCACCAAAACCTAATAAACAGTCTAGAAGACAACTTATTAGAATTTAATTTATTAAACTAAAAGAGCCAGTTTGGTCAGTTTGTCTAATGAAGCAGGAGATTGTGAGTTCAAGTCTTGTTTTAGCCATGAAAGCCAGCTAGATAACTTTGGGCCAGTCACTCTCTCTCAGCCCAATCCACCTAACAGGGTGGTTATTATGGGAAAATAGGAGATGGAAGGTATTGGATATGTTTGTTGCTTTGAGTTATTTGTAAACATAATAAAGATGGGATACAAATAAATAAGATAGATGTGACTTTCCCAAAAGCAAAGAAATAGGTACTACAAAAACATGCTGAAATCTGTATGAAAGTTTTAAAATGAGATTTCTATCTAAATAACAAAAATGAGTATTAAGGCATTAAATGTAGAACAAATCTAAGGATTTTATTTTTATTAATTTGAGAATAATGTTCACATGTACTTTTTATTTATTTTTCAGAAATTTAGAATCCCAAAGTTCCCATGCCAATAATTTGAAATGAATCCTCAAGACTGCAGTTCTTAATTCAAACAGTGTAATGCAGTTAAATTTCAAATGAGATCAGCATAATCTGAAGTCATATTCCAAACTGTGTTAACATTTGAGTTAGTTTATTGATGGTGTGCCAAAGAACAATGGTTGATTAACTTTTATCCAAAAAAATTAGATCCTTCTCCAAAAGGAAAACTGAGTTAAGTTAAAATGAGAGTTCAATATAAATTAAGTGCCCATGTTTCTTGCATATCATTTTGCCAACTGTTCAAGCAGATTTATGATTTCAAATGATTAAGTGGACACCTTCAGATTTAGAGAATGGCACTGACTTTAAGGAATAAGCATATTTGAATGTCACACTGAATTGTGAATACTAGTATTACATTGTGTAATAATTTTATCTATGCAATTCCCTTTTACAATGTTCAGCAATACAACAGATATCATCTGTTTGTCCTTTTCTGAAAGTATTTCAGTTTTCCAGTTCCAGACATTGGATGAAGAGGCAGAGTCAATTAAATAATCCCATAAAAATGAATAAATGACTATATTTGGTGACTTCAAGATGCTCCACCTTCTGTGGGGGACATAGGTGTTGTTGGAGAAACTAAATCTGGTTTTTGTGAGATTCTATCCAATTCAGCTTGAACATCAGTCAAAACAGGCTTTTGCCCTATAAAAAAAAAAGCAATAATTTTTAAAATAATTTTCCATTGTGTGCCAAGTATGTTTTTATTACAGAATTTGATATTACTGCTACATATTTTTAACTAATACTAAAATGCATTTTACATATTTTTTTCAGATTGAAAATACATGCTGTGGACTTACTTTAATAAACGTAATCTTGTAACAACAGTGTCTTTACCTGGTTTCTTTGAGGTGCATTAGGTTTTTTCCCCCTCTAACTTTCTTTGGTAAAACAAACTGTTTTCCCAAAATTGTGTTCTGATAGCCATATTCTATTTAACAATTTATCTTACTATATTCTTAAAAGCCAATTTCAGCTCTAAAATACTGTCTGCAATCTTTTATAATGTTAAGGTAAAAATTGTGGCGAGAACATTTGAAATATACAATTTTGTAGTATGAGATGATTTTAATCTCTCATTACCAATTATGGAATGAGGAAATTGACAAGGAAGAACTGGTAAAGTCTTAGGACAAATCTGAGAAGAAAAGATATTCCATAAAAACTCTAAAAAATCAGCATCACAAATAGGATGTTTATATTTATAAATTAGGAAAGAATGCATTGGTGACAATAATTTCCTATACTAACTTCCTATCAATGTACCTTCAAAATACCATTAGAAAAGAGACATATACAGTACATATTCTAGGCTGAAGGAGAGGGAAACGGCCTGTAAAGATGAACAATATCTCACTTATTCCCATTAACCCACCAAAGAACAATAAGAGAGACAAATATCTGCTTATGCTGTAGAAATAATCATTTTAGAGTATGGAAAAATATTGAACAATCAATAAAGATACTGGAGTATTAGCAATAGTATAACTTTACAGTTACAAAGATAATACATTATCTGTCTTGATGTCAGTTCGCCATGCCATAGTGTAGGGGTGTCAAACTCACATCCTTATGGCATCATGACATGGCATATTGTGACTTTTCCCCCCTTTGCTAAACTGAGTGTGGGTTTGGCCAGCGCATAACACATCCGGCCTGCGGGCCGCACATTTGACACCCCTGCCATAATGTATCTCTTCTGTCATAATTGTATCTAAACAGTCTTTATAATATGACTTGGAGAAAATAGAAACAACAGGAAATTAGTATGTGTCTGTACTTTGGAACATATTGTCCCTGGGACTGAGGTCAACTCCAATCCTCCTGACCTTCCATAAGAGCCTAAAGACCTGGCTCTGCCAGTTAGCTTGGGGCTCCAATGCAAGAATCTTACAATGGAGAGGAGTGATAGATTAATAACATATTCCATCTGTTCCCCATCGTACTTCTGCCTTCCCCACTTTTAATTGGGGTGCAGTGTTTGGATCTTCACAGTATTATATTTACATCTTTTAGTTTTTGTACAGGTAGTCGTTGACTTACAACAGTTTGTTTAGTGACCATTCAAATTTACAACAGGACTGAAAAAAAAGTGACAATACCGTTTTTCACACTAATGATTGTTGCAGCATCCTCATGGTCATGTGATCAAAATTCTGACGCTTGGCAACTAACTCATATTTATGATGCTTGCAATGTCCCAGGGCCATGTGATCACCTTTTGGAATTTTCTCAAAAGCAAAATTAATAGGGAAGACAGATTTACTTAAAAACTGAGTTACTAATTTAACAACTACAATGATTCATTTAAGAACTGTGGCAAGAAAGGTGATAAAATGGGGCAAAACTCACTTAACAAATGTCTCACTTAGCAACAGAAATTTGGGGCACAATTGTGATTGTAAGTCAAGGACTACCTATATAGTTTTTATCTTTTTAAGATCATAAGACACCCAGAGTTACTTTGTGGTAAGATTGCACCTCATAAATTTTACAAATCAATCAACCAACCAACCAACCAACCAACCAACCAATCTTGTTTTTTGTTTTGCCAAAACCACATGCAGTAAGGGTTTCCCATAAAACATCTTTAAGACTTTAATAAATTTACAAATTATAGACAAAAAGAGAGCAAGAATTAAAGCTCTGCAGAACGATTTATGAGCTTGTACATTAGATTACTTGTAACAATGAGGAATATCAGCCAAAATACAAATCACTAAACTTAAATCTTAAATCATTTTATATTGGTAAGTTTTTATACTGTATCTACAGTAGTTGATTAAGCATTTAATATGACTTTAGTTAATCTAAATTCAGTTCAGCTAAAATTCTTACCTGACTTCTTTGCAGATGGCGGCAGATTACCATTGCTACCACTTCCAGTGCCTCCTACTCCTCCTGGACTACCAATGTTACTGGGTCCCCCAGGTGCTCCAGTTTTCTTACTCAGCAAACTGTTGAAGAAGTTTGCCAATACTCCCTCGCTTGTGGCTCCAGCTGAAAAATTTCCATGACACAGTGATAATATATTGTAGTTTAATTTGAAATGCTTAAACATAATAAAATGTTGTTATACAATGGATACAAATATAAATAAATAAATGTCAATTATATATAAAGGCTTGCCTCATCAACTGAGTATTAAACCAAAATCCCAAACAATTACAATAAATTAATAATATCTTCAGTGTTTTACCTTTCATACTAGGATCTATTTTTTTAGATCCAGCAGGGATGGATGTAACACTGGTAACATTGGAGGTTACAGATCTGTTTTGTGTCCTGGGTGATCCTCCAGGAACCCTTTGTGAGGTGTCCTACACAGAACATGAACCTAATGTAAATCACTTATCTCATGGACATAAGACCATCTGGAAAATGTTAAAATGTTTAAAATATTCTACTTAAATTAGCTGCCTATAGGGGGGAAAAACCCTCTTAAGACTATAGTTATGAATCAGGTTATCTATAAATGATTAGAATAAATGGTATTTCATTTCAGGTTGCAACTTGAAAGAATGAAAATAATCAATTCCTTTCTTTTTCCTATAAAATAAGTTTTCTAAATTAAGTTTTTTATCAGATGTGTTAACAAAGATTAGGAAAAGGGGGAAACTTTATGCAAATACAAAAAAGAAAATGAGATTGTAATTTAAGGCATATAGATTGATAGAACGAACAAGAATAGACTGATGATCACTGAGCATACTGAACAGATTAGGAAAACCTTTTAATATAATATTTATTAGGAAAAAAATCCCACGAGGTTCATTATAAACTTCTTGGCTGGTCTTGTCCAAAATAAAAATTTGAATGATTGATTGAATATTAACTTCTACCATCAACATCTGAATAACATTCGCAATATTGGCAAAACTTCGCGAAACATCTCAATTTTGGCCTATATCTCATGTCTTCAAAATCTAAAAATTTGGAGTTTATTTTCCCTTAAGTGATGTTCTGGGATTATTTTTTAGAATAAAAAGTGATTCAGAATTATATAGTAAACCAGAGGATCAGTGAAGACATAGAGGTCTTTTAAAATAAAATTAATCTACCACATTTAATAATAACCCAAAATAACTATTATTTCCTCCATTATCTGAAGTAGAGATTAAACCAGTACTTTAAAAAATGGCAAAAGGTAAAACACCACGATTAGATAGGTTCCCCATTGAATGCTATAAAGCATTTATAGATCTTTTGGTACCAAAACTTTGTCAAGTTTGAAGAGATATCTGGTAAGAAATGTTTAGAAACTACTTTTAATCAAGCTTAGATTAGTTATATTAAAAGCAAGTAAAGATATTTATCATCCAATTTCATTGATTAATGTTGATACAAAGAGTTAAAAAATGAAATGAACAAAAGATAGGATATACAGTTTAGCAGAACAATGTTTTACATTTACTCATAAGTCCCACTGAATTCAAAAAAATGTTAGCTATGTTGTTACAGAATATATATAGTCTAAAAGAAGCAAAAGGTTGAAGATTTCAGGTACAAAATGCAGAGACAGTGAAATATTATTAGAAATGCGCCACTCTACCACATTAGAACAAAACATTTGTATATTATTAATACCAGAAAGTTATTTTTTTTTTTACTAACCACTGGCCGTCCAGTTGTAGAAGGTGGCTGTTTGGCTAACAGAGTCTAAAAAACACAAGCAAACATACAACAGCATAAGAATTTCATAAACGTTAAAATATACATTAAAGTTAATTCAAATTAAAATACATTTTAATGACTATGAAAAGTACAGATTAATACCTGTTGCTTCATAAGAAATACTTGATCATCTTCTGCCACTATTTCCTTTTCATGTACAAACTGTAACAACAAAAACTTATTAAAATGAGTCTAGCAAAATATGAGATACATAAATATCAGAAAGCCATCCTCCCAGCATTATTGTGGCCTTTAAAATTCTTAAATAGTCTAGGCCTCATTTAACCAATCAAATCTCCTAAGAATCACTTATCTTTTTGTTACTTAACATAAAATACTTATGACTCTGGGATGAATTTCTCAAGGCAATGGTTTTGCAAGTTCCAATTGGTAAGAATCTTATCAAGCTATCATATAAATTCACAAATAACCAACACATCACTGGGTATCTAGTATAAAATAAGAACTTTCATATTCACAGATAGTTTAACACTGACAACTGATTTTTAGACAGAAATGAGAGGACCTCTTGACTACATGCTATGTTATGAGCTTCTTAAGAGATTATGAGTGGCTGGGCTATTAGAAGGAAAATATGCCTAACACACAAGAGAGCTCTGTAAGACTGCATTATTAATTTTGCTGTTTAAGCACTACTATAAAAATAATAAAGGTGGTATTAAAATCTAATAAATAAATAATAGTATTGGAGTTAAGCGCTAAGCTAATTTCTATAAACATTCAAGAATAACATCACAGAGAAGATTTCCATTCTTCTGTTGCATTAATGCAGAAATGCAGCTCTCTGCCTTTTCTTAGCAGTCCAAGTACTTTTTGTATGATTATTTGCTATGTTACCTTTTTGAACATCAGTTTTAGTTGATATGGTTCAAGGAACTTATATCATCTTGATTACAGCAGAAAAACAATATATTTTTATAATATAAATCAAGAATACAATTCTATTTATGTATTTATTAAAACTTTTGTAAAGCCAGAATCTAAAACCAGCTCTGGGTAACATACAGTCAATATTATTTGACAAGCTTCATTTCTTCGACAAATTCATTCATTTATCTAAAATTAACAATGTTGGATTTTGCTAAGAAAAATGACTAATTTATTGTTGAAAAACAGTTATAAATAATGCTGTCTTCCTAGTTTTCTAATCCAGGTAAAGGAACAATGATGGTCTTGAACTCACATGCAGCATCCTGAAAATGTTTATTTTTATTTATTTATAAAGATACGTGATATGATAGCCTTTGTATTTTAAGAATGATATCAAGGCAACCAACAGATATCAGTTGGTTAACAGTTAACAGAAGAAATAACTATTTAAAAGCAAATTTATAATATATCCTAACATTAAAAGATGAGAAAATCCCTCTGAAACAATCTTATAAGTAAAATTTATTACATTTTATAACATCAATTTTATACCCTACTGAAAATGTAGTTATAAATGATATTTCCAATCCTACTTTTGAAAGATACCATAGCTATGGATTGAATGATTGATGGATAGATTGATTTCATGTATTTCTATCCTGTTGCAATTCAAAAAGATTTCTCTAGCTTACATAGACTAATTAATATAGTTAAGATACCCATAGTACAATCTAAAAACCCAACGTAAGTAAAAATAACAATAAACAGCATAAGCAAAAAACGTAATACCAAGAAAGTCAAAAATACAAAAATAAAGATGGAAAAGGGTCTGTAAAACAGCTGAGTGTTCAGCAAGTTTTTAAAAAAAGATCAGTACTGTAAAGAGGAAACCAGCCTAACCTTGACATTAAAATCACAGCTTTATTAAATCATAATTACTTCTAAGTATCATTCAGATTCCAAAAAAGAAATTTCAGTTTTATGTTAAATAGCAGGTCACACATTATTGTTTAAGATTTTTTAAGACTGCAAATAAACCAATATACTAATATTACTTTTAATTATGTAAGGAATTACCTTTCTGATAGGTGGCTTTATAACAATATCTTCAAAGTTGTCACTGACTTTTAAAATCTGAAAGTTCTCATGTAATATTCCTATCTTTTTTTCATTGTCCCAGCCTGTAGGACTGAAAGCAAAACGTTATCACACAACAGATTTCAATTGTTCATTTTTCATTCTCTGCCATACAAAAATACCTGTTCTTTTTGTATTAAATTTATGGAGTCCCTTTTGAAATTTAAATAAAAAATTCACAGTAAAAATTCACACAAATGCACACAGAGAGAATTTATTTATTACTATTTTGAATATACTTTCCTTTCTTAATCCATTATGAGCAATTAAATGCTTCATTTGGAAGCCTTTTAAAACTTATAGGACAAAAATGGGAGGTTTCAGTTGACAAGAAAAACGTTCTTCTGTCTTAAAGTTCTCCTCCCAGTGAATCTAAAAAATTCTTCAGCAATTGGAAATCTAAATAAAAAATCATTTAATACATCAAAAAGAAGCAACAATATTTTAAAGAACTAATTGTACAGAAATCCTATTACTAAATAACTTACATAAATACTGCATCTTTCTCCACAACAATAGGAGGTATGTTGAAAGGAAATCCATACAATTTCTGGACAATATATTTATAAACTAAATCAATATTCTTATTCTCTTTTACTGAAGTGTAAATAAGTGCTGCACCATCTGAATTATTTGTTAAAGAAAATCCTACATACTTTTGCAAATCTACATACTTTGAAAATATTACCTTCTTAAAGATATACTAATATCCACCAAATTTAAAAATCTATAGTTTCATAATTGTGCCAAATCTAACAATTTAATAATTTGTTATAAAACATGTTTTTATCATATGGGTAGTATGAGTGCCCCATATAGTGACTGTTTGGAATTATGGCACGAAATTATGGTGAAAAAGTAATTTTGAGACCAATTTTTGCATTTACAACCTTCTCAGATCTTTAAAGCAAAAGAAAGCTGAAGTAAGATAATAATTTTTCTTAGTGATCACTTACTTAATGACTAAGTTGCTGATTCCAATGACACTAAACTAAACTAGTATTGCCAGTGTTTACTTGTACCAATATGTATAGTATACCAATAAAACAAGAAAAATCCATCTGGCCACTCATACAGATTTTTATTCCTTCTTTTATGACATAGGCAAGTAAATATTATAATTTATAGTTTCCTGTTTTTCTTACACAAGACTTGATAGCGACTAACTTTAGAATGAACATAAATAAGGCCAACTTCAAATTATTATTCAACAATTTTTCTCTATAAGATGATTAAAAGATAACTCCTGGTTTGATTGTTTGGAAAGGAAGGAAGTACAAAGGCTTTATAAAGGTGAAACATTTACTGACATTTCAATCTATAAGATCAAGATAGAATAATCTTATCATCTTAATCTTTTTTATTTCAACAGAGGTTTGAGAGTGTAGAATGACCTTTACAATAATCTAAATTGAATGTTAATGCTAGATATATCTCATAAAGGATACACTGTAAACAAAATTGTCGGATATATGACTGAATAAAGTCGAAGTGTTCATCTCTATAATCGTGTTCTTTTTCCAGAAGGTTAATGGCATCGCACTAGAAATAAGTAAAATAATTATTGTGGGGTTCATAATTGGTTGTTGGGGTTGGGGTTAATGTAGAATATTGGGGTAGGGGTGTAAATAGTTGTAAATAGTTGACCTAGTTGAGTTTAATGTAGAATTTTATTTTTACCTGCATGTCTAGAAACTCCCAATGTATAAAATAGTATACAATATTTACATTAATATACTGGATTTCTATCGTTTCCAAAACCATAATTAGCATCAATCTAAAATACGATTGAAGCCTACATGCAAAGACATATAATCTTCACATTTACCAGTTTACAATATATTGAGAATAAAAGCGATAAGAAATTACTAAAAATAAAGGTTACAATATATTGAGAATAAGAGAGATAAGAAATGACTAAAAATAAGATTTTTTTAAAAAACCAATATATTATTTTATCTTAAGTGTTAATGAGCCAATTAATTTAAAGATTTAATTAAATTATTTGAAGACATATAGCTTTAATTAAAATGGAACAAACCTTTGTACAAACTACTAAGACAGGAATGCCTAAGTTACACGTTAGTGTATCTGCACCCAGAGGTAATATAACACTATCATCTTTGTCTTCTTGTGTTGAAGTATTTCTACTTTGTGGAGAAGCTGGAAAATCTTCTCCTGGTTCTGTATATTCTTGGAAATCTCTAACGACTGAAAAAAGAAGAAAAAAAAGAAAAGAAAAATATATTATTTTCTCCCTAAACTTTGCATTTCTATCAAAAATATTACAGGTTTACTTATTACTATTCACCTAACAATAGTTCAAATAACAATGGCCCCAGAAAGGGTGTTCTACAGTTTATAAAATGTCACATCTCTATCACTATCTGAATGTTTGACAACCTGTTCATATTCATGAGAGATTGCCATGTAATCATTACTTGTAATCCTTTTTGCTGGCTTCTCATATTTATCAGTGAGGAAGTTGGCAGGGAAGATTGCAAGCTGCTGCACCTTCCAAGAGGACTCCCTCTGCTCTTCTGGGCTGGCTGAAAGATTTGCTTGCTAAAGGATTTATATTCTGTGCCTGCTGGCGTTTCAGAAATCCAAGCAGGTATGGAGCTGAAAACCTTTGGCAGGGAACCCTTTTACCCTGTGGGCTGACTGAAAAAAGCTCTGTGCCTGCATGGATTGCTGAAATCCAAGCAGGTAGTGAGATAAATTCCTTTGATAGGCAACTCTTTCAGGCAGTCCACAGACAAGAGGAAGTCAAAATCCGAGCAGGATTTTCCTGGATAGAGTGGTAGCACAATAAGGTAAGAGCGTGGTGTGCCTCAGAAGGCTGGGAAAGACCCTAAGAGAGGCAATGCAGGCTGTGTGCTAGTGTCTTTCTGTTCAGAGGCTGAAAATCCTATTTGTATTTTGGAAGGGAGGAATTTTCAGCTCCAAAGCAGAGAAAGAGTCGCATGCAGCATGCTTGGGCCTCCGAGGGTCTCTTCCCCTCCTTCTGAGGCATCCTATGTTCAATATCTGTGACTCTCTCTGCTTAATGACCCACAAGTTTACTTGACAACTGCAACCAGGAATGCCAAGATTATGGTTGTTGAGAGAAGCAGTCATATGATAGCTATCTTGCTTAACAACCACTTTGTTCTACGACCAAGATTTTGGTCTCAATTGAGGCTGTAAGTCAAGGGCTGTATAGCCTTTTCAATTACCATATATACTCGAGTATAAGCCGACCCAAATATAAGCCGACCCCTCCAATTTTACCCCCAAAAACGGAAAATTCATTGACTCGAGTATAAGCCGGGGATGGGAAATGCAGCGGCTACTGGTAAATTTCAAAATAAAAAAAGACTGGTCAAAAGTGCGAGGACCTGTCAGAAATAACTTTTTTCAGTCCTCTGGGTAGTCCTTTTGTGCATATGGACTACTCAGAGGGCTGAAAAAGTTATTTTTGACTGGTCCTCGCACTTGTGACCAGTCCTCGAACTTATGACTGTCCTCACATTTTACGTTTTTGCCCTATCTTGTCACCATGGTAAAGAGAAGCAGTTGTGAAATGAGTGACATGGTTTTAAGAATGCTGCACGGGCATAAATGTGAGGATGGTCATAAGTGTGAGGACCAGTCATAAGTGTGAGGACCTGTCAGAAATGACTTTTTTCAGCCCTCTGAGTAGTCCCTATATACATATATCACATGACCAGCTAGCCACGCCCACCCAGTCACTGGCTTGATCTAATTTCAGGCAAGTTAAAGCCTCTGTTAAGAGATACCAGGGCTGGGCAAATGTGGCCCTTTTACAACCTGTGGACTTCAACTCCCAGAATTCCTGATACAGCCAAGCTGGGAGAACCCACTAGCTAGCAGCCAATTACAAGAAGGCTAGCTAGCAGCCAATTACAATCAGCTCTCTACTCAAGGTCAGTGCACATGGGATCTCCCTAAACGTGAGGATTTCTTTGTTTCTTTCTCCCTTTAAGCCCCCCAGCCCGTTTTTGCTTCCAGGGGGCTGCAGAGAGTCTTGCTAGGCACCCCCCTCATGCCCCTAGCAAGCCTTGGGAGCCAGTTGCAGGGAAAAAGTCATTTTTTTCGTGACCCGAATATAAGCCAAGGGGGCGTTTTTCAGCCTAAAAAACGGGCTGAAAAACTCGGCTTATATTCGAGTATATACGGTATGTTTGCCTTTCTTCCAGAGAATATTGCTATTCATTTCAATTTTTTAAATAAAACTAATTAATAGGCACCAGAGAAATAAACTTATATATCAACTCACTGTGTTTTATACTATTCTGAGCAGTTTACAGAGTCCAACAACAACCTAGGCCCTCATTTGACCAACCTTGGAAGAATAGAAGGCTGAGTCAACCATGAGCTGGTCAGAATCAAACTCCTGGCAGTGAACGGTAAGTTAGCATTCTAACCACTGTGCCCCCACGGCTTATATATATAACCAAGTTTTTAAGCATAAATTGCAATCTGTAAAAAAATTCTGAATACTGCATAAGAAGACAACTTGAAATAGATAATAAAGGCAAATATAAACACCAGCTTTTTTTTAAAGAAGAGGACAATTTAAAAAATCATTCTTTGCTTACACCTTCCAAAATATCAATTCTGAGAATATTTCAATGCATAAGGTTATCTGGTTTACATGCACAATGTTTCAGTGAGACATTGTAGCTAAGAAATTTAGTCTCAGAAATATTGCACAGTCAGTATAATTATTTCATTAAAATATTTATGTATAATAGATATTTTAAAAACCGTTAGTTCTGAAATGAGCTTTTTTATTTTGTAACAACCTAAAAATAGTTAGGCTTCAACTACAGTACACCTTTCATAGTATTACCATGGATCAACTTTAAATTGTTATACAATTACAATTAGAATGCTTCCTGATGGCTTATTTAAACATGTATTATTTTAACTTTTTTTAATCCTGAGGCCATTAAGGATTACAAAATTCTATATTTAGGATAAGAACTAGAGTGTAATTATACTCTCTCTTTCTTCAGCTCTTTTTTTTCTGTCCTAGATACAGGGCTAATGTGATGAATGAGAAAATTCAGCCAGAACATTAAGGAATTGTTGGATATGATAACTGCTGGTCAAGATATAACTCAGGGGCTGCAACATTAACTCATATGATTGGATGTGTCTTACTATTGTCCTATTTCAATCTGAAATTTAAACTACTCTCTTATTAGCTTGTCTTTTGGTTTTGGTTAGTACTAGGATTTACAAAATGACACAAAACATGACATTTGAACTATCTACTGTAGAAGGTTTTTGAAGAATGGGATCAGAAATTAGTAACTATAATGTGAGCAATGATGCCTGTTTCTATGGACCGATGTTAACGAAGGATGATATATGTAAAACAAATTTTGCCTGGTATAGAAATATTAGAACTATAAATATTGGATAATAAAAAAGGGAACTAAAGTAAAACACAAATGACAAGCCAAGAAAATGACCTGGACAGATTTTCCATTGGTACAAAAGAAATTGTAACCCCCCAAAACTGGGTTAAAGTTTAGGAAATTAAAGTGGAAATACAAATTATAAACTAAGAGAATTACCTGGATAATGACTTTTTATTGGATTTATAAAAGAGGGTTTGCTAAAGCCTCGAAGAAGCCTTTAGGATGGTAAAAAGAAAAACAAAATCAAATCCTACAAAATATCTGAATGAATTAAAGATTAAGATTGTTAGAAGTAAATGGAAGAAATATAAAGTTGATTTGTTTGACCATGGTTAAAATAAGACATTACTATAAAGCTCTAGTAACCTTTTTTGTTGACAGCAGGTCTGAAAAGTTGAGGATATATAGATTTATATATAAATTTGGTATGGATTACAAGAAGAAGATATATTTGTTTATAACCTGATAGGAGAGAAAGAGTTCTTAAATTTGTTTATACAGGTAGTCCTTGATTTATGCCTGATCACTTAGTGACTGTTCAAAATTACAACAGATCACTTCGAAAGTACTTGCAATCTGATTTTAAAGTTACAATGGCTGCAATATCCCCCCCCCCCCCGGTCATGACAGCGATTTGGGTACATGGCAACTTGTTCAAGTTTACGGTGCTCTGTGGAGTCCCCTGTGATCATATTAATGTGATTTTTGACATATTTTGCTAGTTTCCAATTTTTGGTTTCTGGTAAAAATGCCCAGTGGGTAAAATGGATTTGTTTAACAACCACGGTGTTCGCTTAATGACTGCATTATTTGCTTAACAACTGTTGCAAAAAATGCTGAAAAAATTGAGTCCAGTCATGTGATGTCTCAACTTATGACCACAACAATTTACAACTTAACTCCAGGCTCAATTATGGTCATAAATTGAGGACTACCTGCACCAGTGATGAAGGTCAGAAATCACATCTTTAAATATTTCTTTTCTTTTTCTTTATTTAAATTTCTTTTTTTCTTTCTTTGAACTTTTTATTCTTTCTATTTCTATTTTTCTTTCTGAGTTTAGTTTATATTTTTTATTATTGTAAAAATTTTCAGTTAAAATTATTAAGAAAAACAAATCCTTTTCAAAGTACTCATAGCCCTAATTAAAAATTGTATTAATTTTAAGAGAAATGAGAAGAAATATGAGGTATACATACATACATACATACATAATCAATCTACAGAAGAGAGAAGTAGACTTTTGAATTGAAGGATCTTGTCCATTGCTTAGAAAAACCCATAATTCAAAAAGTTATCTACTAACCTATAACTCATAAATTAGGAATAACCTGCATATTCAAGTCCAAAATAACTCTCTAGGACTATCTTAAAATAGGCCAAGCTTCTATCACTCAACCAGCATTGCTAATAATTTATAAGCTAAACATCTAAAGAGTACCAAATTATTGATTTTTGATTTGCAGCACATTAAAACTGATTTAGTAAAATAAGATACCACAGTATCTTCTTTATATATAAGAAGTTCTTATTTATATTAAAAGTAGGATTTAGTGTATATAATGGAAAAGTTACATCTCTGAGTAACAATGGAGTTCATCAATTATGGAGCAGGCTGCTAATATCAGAAGTATATTTTGATAATGTTTATTTTCAGATATTTTGACCCAATTGCATTTCCAAAATGACCATTTTTAGAAGACACAGGTGAAAAAAAACCACATGTGCATTTAAATATTATTTTTTAAAAAAAATTCAATTAAACAGTATATTTTGAAGAGATATACTGATTCTATAGCTTTATAATGAAGAAAAATATTCCAGAATATTAAATTGAATTGTTTATATGCTAAACTTACTATTTCTAGAACAGACTGTAAAAATAATCTCACACATAATGTAGCATTTTCAATTACAGTGAAAATATAAATATGTCAATATAAAATATTAAAAAAATTAATTTTTAATTAAAAGATAAGATTTATATTGCCTCTTAAGATCTCTTCCAATTAGTTTTAGCATAAAAAGGGATGCTAGATATAAAGTCATCATTAGATATGCTTTGATAGAGAAGATTGACAGTTATAATAGCTAATATCTTTAGAATGGAAAAAGATGCTTTTATAATTAAGATAAAGCTATAGATAATTTCCCAACATATATTAAATACATGTTTATATAATACTTACCTTTTTGCTCCATTTCTTTCATTTCTTCAGGAGGAATTTTTAATTTGTCAATATGTTCTCTTACAACACTTGCCCACTTTTGTAATGAATCTAAAGCAGTCCATGGTTTAGACATATCTACTACCAGCATAATTAAAGTATTCTTTAGAGAGGTGGCTTCTATTGCAAATTTGAGCAGGCCTTTATGATACAGATCACCATCCAAAATCCATACATTGCATCTTGTCTGATCTAGAAACAAAACAAAAGTCAAATAGCTCATTAGCTATTTGATCATAGATCTATACAGCACAATTATACTTACACTGAATTTTAATAGCAAATATCTTCTAAAAAAATTCTTATGACAGAAAACATGGTAGCACCTTTCATTAAAAATAAGGTCTGAATTCTTATCTGATCAAATATATTTTAAATAGCTGGAACTAAAAACTTCATTATGATTCACAATGAAATAGTTTTTGTTTTATTAGCAGAAGTATACAAATCTGCAAAATATCAAGTGAATTTTGACAATGTTTTAAGAGAAAAAACACAAAGAAAGAAAAAGAGACAAAATAAAAGCAAGTAAGAAATATTGGGATTGAGGGAAATTGTACACTTTAATGTAATGTTCAGTATGAAAGCTAAACAGTTGGGAAAATGATTAGAAATGATGGGGAAATGATGCAAAGATAGACTATAGAAGTGTTTTTGAGAGTAGAAAAAAATAGCAGGTATCAGTCATTAAAAATAATGATTTTTTAAAATCTTACATAGTTACTCTCAACCAGTCATCATGTTTTCTATAGCGTAAACCATTCTTTCAAAATTTACTTTTTTTCTTGCCTACCAACTCCCATAAATACCCAGATAGTCCCCGAAGTTTATGGCTGGGCAGCCTGGCAGAACTGGGAGCGGGGGGGGGGGGGGGGGGGAATCAGCTAACACAAGTTGAGCTTCACGCGTGCAAGCAGACTGGTCTGCCATTTGCCAAGTTGATCTGTTTGCGTATGTGTGCCAGCCAGTTGCTCATGCGGCTCGGTTCCAAACAGGCCACAGCCTGGTAGTAGGCTGTGGCCTGGGTGCTGGGGACCCTTGTACTAAGGGATATTGTATTTAGTAGTTGTTGATTAATGAAGATGACATACATTTTAAAATACTGCACTGTGCCCCAAGTAATAATATAACATATTCATGTTTCAAATGTGCTTACCATCTCTATCTTCATCATGAACATTTAGGTATAGATATTCCATTCCTCTTCCTTTCTTGTATTCCTCAATTCCCTGAAGTTTTCCAATTAAGCTAGTTTTACCTGCTCCATCTTCACCTATATTTAAAAAACAAAAATTGAGCATTTATTAACAGGTCTAACACATATTTTGCAAGAATTTATCGAAGCATAGCAGCCTTCTACAGCAAAAATAAAGAGCTTTTTATGTTAGATATTAACAATGATCACATAAATTTTATATATATTAGAGTCCATTTCATGAAATGTAAAATAATAGTAACAATAATTTATGAATGTTGTATGCTGCCCCTTTGGGCAGCTCATCCCAATCAATCAACAAAATAATAAAACAAAAACACAAAAAAGAAATAAAGATAAAAGATGGAAACATGAAGAAATGAAGAGTCTCACTGTCCCTTAATGATGGTCTTCACAGTTCTTCTAAACAACTGTTGAGTGGGGCTATCCAGATCTTAAGTGGAACCTCTTTCTAGAAGGCAAATATGACATAGAGAAGCTGTGCTTCCAATGATGTTATTTCATTGACTGGAGAATGCCAATCTTGAAGGGCTGAAAGAATTGGATAGATGTTATGGAGGACAGGGAACCTTCAAGTAACTTTATGCTATGTAGGGCTTTATCAATAACAGCCCCTCCTTTGAAACAAACAGCTTACGAAGCAGAAATATTAAATGGCATACCAAGGCATGCCCATTATTGCTAACACCACTGCATTTTGGACCAGGTGGAGTTTCCTGATAGTTTTCAAGGAAAACCATATAGAGAGCATTGCAACAATCAAGTTATGAGATGACTAGAACAAGTCTAACTGTCTAATGGGCCCCCTGATCTATGAAAAAATGGAACTGGTGCAATAAGATGGAGTTTTGCAAAGACTTCCTGGCTACAATTGGCACCTGCTCTTCAAGAAGGATCTGCAGATTCAAGAAGACCCCCAAACTGTATACCATCCTTGAAGGGGAAATGCTACCCCGTCTAAAGTTTTAAAAAAAAGGCATTTCATCAGATTTGGTAAATCCAAACACACACACATCTGGGTAAGACTGAGTCAAGATGGTCCTCCTGATCCAAACCTGCAGAATTTCTGGGCACTGGGACAGAACCATGACAGCTCACTAGGCTGGCCAGAGTTTGAAAGACATAATTAGTTTCCTAAACCAGTGATGATCTTTTCCAAAGGTTTCATGTAAACATTAAAGAGAAAGAGATAATCCTGCAATTCTTCTCAAAAGAAGAGCTCAGGGAGTATGTATATGTACAGTCATGGGAACACCATAAAATATTGAAAGTTGTTTTCATGCCAGATAAAGAGACAAGAAGGAAGATATCTATACCCAAATACAAATCCTATGTGTCAAAAGATATACTACTTGGTTTGATTTTGTTGTTAAAAAAAGCTGGTTTATGGATATTATTTCAAGGCTACTATAGAAACGAATATAATAGTTAACAATGGCAGTCCTGGGCAGCCTCACTTGCTACTGTAACCTCAAGCTGGTTGTTAAGTAGGAAAAGGCATGGGTCTAGTTAAGTAGACTAGTTAAGGAGCATAAAGAGTAGCATGGGAGGGTGGAGAAGACTTGGGAGGGCTGGTGCAGGCCATGTGTGAGTAATAGAAGGATGCTACAGGCAGAAGAAAAGTGGAAGCAATTTACCACAGTGATTTGCAACCTTTCCTGCTGGCTTCTACCTTGAGGTTGTTTATGGGAAGCTACCAGGAAAGGAATCAAACATTTAGGATTCAATTTATTATTGAAGATTGTTTACTGTTAAGTCATCCAGTCAGTTCTCATGCCTAAGGGAGGCCTAGAACTTACAATTTCCTGGTTTTTAGACCAGCATCTTAATCTCTATACTACACTGACTCATATTCCAGACCAGGGCTGACAAACTCCCGGCCCATGGGCCAGATGCATCACACATTGGCCACGCCCACGCCCGGTTTAGAGAAGGTGGGAAAAGTATTGATATATCACGTGATGCTACTGTGACGACGTGAGTTTGGCACCCCTGTTTCAGACATACCAGATTTTTTTTTCCAGTTCTCTTTCTGGCATTCTCTAAAAGTCCTTCCCATACAGTCGACTGACATTCCAGAGCAGCAGTCAATAAGGTACAAATTAATGTCTTAGAGAATAGGGAATTAATATACAATGTAAGGATTTGTACATTTCTCAGAATGTCAAGTAAGACTAACATACAGATAAAATATCAAATATAAAGAGGAGATAATGATTTTGAACTAATTTTTGTCAAGTGGCTTACTCCTGCACTGCATAGTCATTTACTTGATTTGAACATTTATAATTTATCTTTTAGAGTACCATTCATAAAAAAGGCCTATGGAATAAAATATGAAACAATTAAAATCAAATTTGCATTAGTCAAAAATAACATAGTTAAATAAATTGATTTAAAATAAAATAACAATGTAACACTATATATCAACAGTGTATATAGAATGAACAGTGTAAAAAACCTCTGTATCTGCTGCAGTTTTTGTGTAAATCAGCAAAAAATATTAAAAAATTATCTAGGATAGCGGTCCCCAACCTTTGCTGTTTGGCTGCCTGGCTGGGGGGAAGTGAACTGGGCCATGCAAGTGCAGGCCAAGGCACACACATGCAGCTCCACTCATGCAAAAGAGAAGCCTTTGAGGCGCAATCTTGGCTCCTTCAGACGTCTCCATGCCAAAACCTTTTGCAAAGGGACGGAAGGCCTGAAGCAGAAAGAGATTATTCTCCCAAAGCCTTTTGTCCATTTCCAAAGCTTTTAGCATGGGGTCACAGTCTCGTGCCCCTTCAGATTCAGAGACTCCCCGACTCTCCAAAATTGGATCAGATATCCTGTCCAGGCAGCCTCGGTAAGTCAACAAAGCTGACAGGGCACACTTGTCCCACTCAGTCTCTGCTCTGCTTTTGAAGCATTGGGAGCATGTGGCTTGGCAGCCTGACTGGCAGGCGGGGGGAAGAGGGGAAACTGGGCCATGTGAGCGGCAGGCCAGCATGTGCACACGTGCAGCTACACTCATGCAAGAAAGAAGCATGATTAGAGCTGCAAGCCCTGGCTGCTTGCATGAGTGGGGCTGCGTGAGGCCTGGTTGCAAATAGGTCACAGCCCAGTAATGGGTCTGGGGTCACAGATTGGTGAACCCTGCATTAGTAGTTTGTCATTACAGATAGTCCTTGATTTACAACCATTCATTTACTGACTGTTTGAAGTTACAATGGCACTGAAAAAGTGATTTGTGACTGGTTTTCACGCTTATGACCACTGCAGCATCCCCATGATCATATGATCAAAGTTTGGGTGCTTAGCCACTGGCATGTATTTATAACAGTTGCACTGTCTTGTAGTTATGTGATCAACATTTGTAACCTTCCCTGCCAGTGTCCAATAAGCAAAGTCAATAGGTGAAGCCAGATTCACTTACGACATTCACTTAACAACTGCAGTGATTTGTTTAACAACTATGTTAAAAAAAATGGTGAAAATGCAGCAAAACTCACTTAATAATTGCCTTGCTTAGCAACTGAAATTTTGGGTTCAGTTGTGGTGGTGAGGAATATCTGCACTTTCTTCCTCTCACTAAGGGCAGACAATTGGCCCAAAATCACCCAATTGGCTTTATGCTTTAGACAGGAGTAGAACGCATCGTCTCCTGATTTCTAAAGCTATCACACCAGCCTGACTCTCTATAACACTTCTACTTCCTTATAAGTTAGTACAAAATTACTACCTTCCCTATTTCTGGAAAACTGTAGCACATTGCACATGGTATTATACAATTATAATAAGCAGCTTCTTATAATCTGTCATGTAAATATTTAGACTGAATCATTAATTTGATTTCTGTTTATCTAAAGGTGGGTATATACACAATATAATGGGTATATATACAATATAGGCTTAATGAAGCCTATAATCCAAAATTCCAGAACTATATTAAAAACTTAATTAATTTTAATATACAATGAAATAAACTATCTTTTATTTCCAACAGCCAGGACTAGCATCCATTTGTTACAGAAGGAACAGCATCTTAAGTCCAATTTGATGTAGCCTCTGAAGTATGGTTCAGGCCTCTCAGAAGTTCAATATTTGACATAATATAACTGTAAAACTAATTTTTTATCACATTAAAATTACAAGTTAGACAGCAACATTCGGAAGAGTTCTGAGATAATTATTAAAGTTCAATTAATAGATTAAGCCTGGGATATTGTTGTCGTAGTTTGCTGCATAGTCAGTCAGATGTTTAGCTGGGATTTGGCATTTTTATCTACCATTCGAATCCTTCCGAAGTACTTCGGACAGGCGGATGTTGTTGTTCAATGATGTCAAAGGTACTGTTCTAGGATGTAAGTTGTTCCAAGTAAAGTTGTATCTTGCAACTGACTGATAGTGTCAGGGTTTTGTCAGGGCCAATGTTATTGTTGTTATTAATATTTTAATGATACTAAGGTTATGGAAAATTGAATAAACCTCAGAGTCACTGCTAATGATAATTAAGTGAAATTTGAGAAGGGGGATATTATTCCTTCCAATATGGGGAAATTATATAATCACATATCTGATCACAATATCACAGATGGCCTTTAGCAATCTGAAACAAAAAGTGATATCCTTATGTTGCAAGGTACATACTAGTCATAGATATTTAACAAGTAATAATGTGGCACAAAATTATTCATGGAAAGATCAGCAATAGTGATCAGAAATAAGATTATCTTTCTTGTATAAGAACAGTAAAAAAGAGGCAGTACTGATAAAGACATATTGGAGTTATAAACAGTACTGAGAATTATAAATAATGTTGCTCAGGATGGAAAACTTGAATCCATTTGATAAAATAAAAGAACTTCTTTGTTACTAGGTTATGGAAAGCTAGCACACAGTATGTTGCTACTTTTATTTTTATAAATAATTCAATATGATAAAACATAGGTACTCTTACTCCACCTATTTTCCTCACAATAACAACCCTGTGAGGTGAGTTGGATTGAGAGAGAGGGACTGGTCCAAAATTACCCATCCAGTTTTTATGCTTAAAGTAGAATTAGAAATCTAGTCTCCCGGTTTCTGGTGCCTTAATCACTAAAGTTCTTATTCATGGGAAAATAGTAGTCTATTGAGTTATGATAACTAAAAGCATAACTTCCACTCATATGCTAAATGGTTTGCCGATCATGCCTCAATAACATGTTCTGTATAATATAGTACTGGAGGCAAAATTATAGATTTTTGAAATTTTGGACTAAACAACCAAATACATTATTTTAATGTTACTATTTCCTTAAACAATACAGATATATTTTAACATTACCCAACTTTCCTGTCCAGTAAATGGCTAAAGAATGTATTAGCCCAGTGGTCACCAACCAGTGGTCCGTGGATTACTGGTGGTCCATGGGAAAATTTTGGTGGTCCACAGAAAAATTATTTGCATTTTTAAAATTGCACTAAATCAGGGGTCCTCAAACTACGCCCCCTGGGCCGGATATGTGCAGTGAATATTTGTGTTGCTGCAGAGAGTCTCCCCTTTCAGGATCTTTTTGTGTGGGTAGGAGGGGGGCAGAAATTCCAACTTGGGCTCTGCTTTAGCCTTCTGGTGTGGAGCTTTGGGCAAAGGCTGGAGGGAAGAACTGCTGATGGCAAGGAGCTGGAGCCCTCGTTCCAGTGGGACTACATCATGGCTTGGAACTGACTGACCATCTCAACCCACTGAGCCTCCAGACGCTGGTACTCGCACTCCTGCAGGTCTTCCCTCTGCTTGAAAATCTTATGCTCGTAGTCCTGCTGAGCCTCCTTCTTGGTCAGATCCAATTTGAACTGAGGTGTTTTGCCACCTCTTTCTCATGATGGCTGCTTAGCTCCAGCAACTGCTTCCTATTGGGGCCCTAAGGAGCCCAGGCGGGGAGGCAAGGAGTGGCTGGGAGGGGAGAGGTGAGTAGAGGCCAGCGAGGTGCCCCCCGACACGAGTGACATTGAGTTGGCCATGCCCATCCAATCACATGACCACTAGCCATGCCCACCCAGCCGATCATTAGGCAGATCATATTAATGGTCCGCGGGATTAAAGGTATGAATTTAGTGGTCTCTGAGATCCGAAAGGTTGGTGACCCCTATATTAGCCCACCTTGGTGAACTTCAAAAGCTAAGCAAGATCAGACTTGACCAGTACACACAGTCCTTAACTTCCATGACTTCTGTAACTGATCCTGGAATTTATGGCCCTAAGCTGGTCATTAAGTGGATCACTATGTGACCCTGCCCGATTTTATGACTTTTGTAGCAGTTGTTAGGCAAACAGTTGTAAAACAAGCACTATGATGGTTAAGAGAACAAGCAATGGATGTTTTTGCTGGAAATCAGAACTAATCCTGGTTTCTGGCAAAAAAAATATAATAGACAACAGGACTCTGCAAATGACTATAAATACAGGCCAGTTCCCAAGCATCCAAAATGTTATCAGAGGCAGAGAAACCTTTGAAAGAACTTTGAATCCAAATTGTAAATAGTCCTGGTAAGGTCCCTCATAACTTTGAATATTTGTCAAGCAGCCTATCATAAGTTGAGAATTACCTGTAAATATATCAGAATATATAAAACCATATATGCGGAATGCTAGTTTGGGAAATAATTATTTTTAAAAAGTCACTTCCATATGGTTGCCAAATCAATTTGAAGAATACATTATCTAGTAATTACCGTATTTTTCGCTGTATAAAGCACACTCTCCCCCCCCCAAAAAATGGGTGGAAATGTCTGTGCGTCTTATAGAGCGAATGTTGCTGAAACCCTGCCCACCCACCAGCATGATTTAGCATGAGCAGCTGATTGGCAGTTAGATTTGCCTCCTGAAAAACCACAGATCAGCTATTCCAGGCTGCGGGGATCACTGCTGCCCATCACCAATGCCGCCTATTGCTGCCTCTGCGTGTCCCATTTTTGGCCTCCGTGCACCCCCCTTTTGGCCTCCATGCATCCTGTTTTGGGCCCATCTGGAACAGGCCAAAAATGGGATACGCGTACGTAAAAAATAGGGTGTGAGGACGCAGTGATAGGTGGTGGCGATGTGCGGCAGCGATCCCCACAGCCTGGAACAGCTGATCAGCGGTATTCTGGGAGGCAGATACAACTGCCAATCAGCTGCTCATGCTAAATCAGGCTGTGCTGAAGCTGACCAGGCTGTTTGCTGCACGGAGGCAAATTGCTGGGAGGCAGAGGCAGATTTTTTTTCTTCTTGCTTTCCTCCACAAAAGTTAGGTGCGTCTTATGGTCCGGAGTGTCTTATAGTGTGAAAAATACATTAGAAGCCCAAGTGATCTGTGTCATACATCTTTACAGTACATATTTTATCTATCATTTCTACAACTTAAATTAACTAACCTACAAACTATTTAAAGTAGACATTTGAAAGCACCCAGAAGAGGCTTACACATTCTTGATATTCAAGTTTGTATTTCAAGAAACAGATTTACTGCATCAAAATAGAAAACTTCCATCAGTAAATAACACTAATTGTTCTAAGCTTTATGAGGCTCCCCATGCCCCAGGACATAACTGCTGGTTCGGATAAATCTTGACAACTTCAAATATCAGTTACTATCAAACAGTTCAGCTATTTGATTTCTATTAAAGAGCAAAAAGAGTATGAAGATAATAACTGACCACATCTAACAGACAATATTAAATCATAATGTATTAAAGCATAATGCTGATAAATCATTCATCAAACATATTTGACAGGTCTTAGACAAATACACAAAGCTTTTTTGCTCAGCTTCTTAATCAAGACATATATGAAGACCACAAAAAAAGTGTTAACACCTTATTTCATATATACCATTGTTTAAGGAAGACAAACATGCTCCAGTGGTGCATTTGCGTTTAACACAAGAAAATCTGCTCTATTTTGTGAGGGGCCGAGGACCTCTCCCTTCGACACAAGCGGCGCTCTAAAGGAAGCATGAAGCGGTCCAGCCCCGATGAATAAGGAAAGAGAATAATCAAAGGAAAGAATAAGCAAGAAATAGAAGAAAGGGACTACTCACCCAACAGCACGACGTTTTTCCCAGAAGGCAGTTTAGATCGGGAACGAGTGGATACCTCGCTGAGAATACAGGACCTGCCGCGAAACAAGGAGAGCCGTGAGGAAGGGCAAAGCCCGAGAAGAAAAGAATCCACTCCTGTCACGGCGCGACAGCAGTGCTGGGCGAAGGATGCGAGAGGAAAGACAGATCTTTCCTGGGGCAGAGCACAAGGGATCGGGACGACGGTAACATGGCGGAGTCGTCTCCCGGCGAGACCCCCAGCCCCCCAAAAAAGGAGTCTGTGAGGATGAGCGACGCGGGGGGCAGTTGCTGGGCGATCGAGAAGAGAGGAGCAATCTGGAGCCGATGAGGAAGAGGGAGACGGGTTCAATTACCAGAGATTCTGTCCATCGTCCTCGTCCACTCCGGCGCGTGTGTCTGCACCGCTGCTGTTAGTTGTGCCGAGGGCGGCGGTGGGAGCCCCGTAGCCCGAGCTCATCCCTGCCGAAGAAGAGGAATGAAAGGAGCCGGCTCGCCCTCCCACCACCGCCGCCATTTTCGCTGAGCGCACGCACACTCACAACACCAGTGGGGCGGACGAGACACGCCTGGATCCCCCTCCTGCCGCTATATGGAAATAGCCCCGCACTGCCAGCGCCCTCGTCGCCTTTTTCTTCAATGAGAGGCAGAGAGCCACCAGAACGAGCGGCAACAGCAGTCTCAGCAGCTTGGCCAAAAACCCGGATGTTGGGAGCCGAGGCGCGAGGAGAGGGAGGGCTTCCTAACGCTTGCATGCGCTCTCTTCCTTGGCGCCTCCTCAATTCTCGGTGTCGCCTCGGTCTGTCCGCTTTCTCTGGTTCCTCTTTTATCTATCTATCTATCCTCCTTTCACAGCCATAGGTATTATATATGGATGACGAAAATCAAAAGGGAAAAGGTCGTTTGACACGTCATTTGCAAATGCTGTTACGGTGATAATCTCTCACCTCAACCACCGCCACTCATTAGCAGCCACGCCCTTGGCAGATAAGCTGAGCCAACTCAAGTCAGTTTATTTATATGGCAAATACATGGATTTATAGTAGTTCATGTCCAATCCACCCAGCCATTCAAGAACAGGGTGGTCTATGTTGAAAAAATGAGACATTGGGTCGGTGTAAGCTCTAGATGGAGATTCGGACACAATGTGGAGGATATTTTGTCGAGGAGCACCACAGTCACACTGAGGGGTAGAGACAAGACCCCACTTAAACAATGAGTCCTGGCACACATCATGTTGGGTATGGATCATGTCAGTAAAGGCAGAGAACAAGAATCACGTTTTTCAACTACATAGCTGCAAGGAAAATTCTTTGGTAGCCAATGATTAAGAAGTTCTTCAAAGAGAAACCTGTTCAGTTCGTGACTGTCAGTGGCAGCATCTGGCCTTAAAAAAGGAAGTATGCTACACCTGACATATACTGTAAAACGTTTAATAGGTTCATTAAGATTGTAAGAAGTTAGCACGCACTCCTTTCCTAGAGGAATGAAATATTTTGGGAAATAATAAAAAGGCAGAATATTATGTTTCCCTCGATGAGAAATGGAGAAGCATCTTTTAAGGATGAAGCAGCTCCCATCTTCCTGCCCCCACCCTTTGTCAAGGGGCCAGAGGCATAAACTCAATCTTTGTCAGTGGACCATCACAATAGGACCCATCTAGCAACAGAAACTCACCACATGGCACTTGGGAAGATTACATCAGCCAGCAAGGCTAGCTAAGACCCCCACCCCCTGGGAGTCTGACAACCAATCAGGATACTCTTTCTGGGCCCCAGGAAGTTCAAAGCCAGAGAGAGCATAAAACCCGGAGACTTGCTGTGTCTCGCCCCTTTTCTGTTCAGGAACTCAAACCATGTGATCCTGTCCACCATTAACCCATCTTTCCAAGCAGTCTCCATGTTTCCAGTGTCTTTTTCCCCACTTGGAGCTGAACCCAGAAGGATATTTCTTCCTACAAGATGATACAGTTTTTATGAGCAAAAGTAAAAGAAAATTTTCTTTCAAATTGATCTCTGCTCCTAGCGGCTTAATCCAACAATTAGCACGTGGCTTTCTTGGCAGCAATGACTTGTCTTACTAGAATGCAGTAAGCATACAGTGTATGCAATATAAATGAAGTAGGGATTAAATTCATGTCTTTGTATTGAATTCGCTGCAAGCAGACAACTTTCTTGAAAATGTCTTTGAAATGGGAAATTTATTTTAGGTTAGGTAAGAATAAATGGCAGACAAAGTTTTCTGTCTATAATCTCTGGGTTGAAGCTGGGTTTAAACTCAGGAACTTTCAGCGTAAATGTATATTTTTGTTTTTAAAGTATTATGCATTTGCTTGCTACTTCTTTAGTGAAAGACTAACCCATGTCTTTGAACAAACTTCATTTTTTGGTGTTGCTTCTCAATGGACCTAAAAAACATTGCATTGAGAACTATTTATCTGGAAATATAGCTCATATGAAATCATTTCTTTGGTCTGATATCTGATGTACAGGAAGTCCTCAACGTACAAACATTCATTTAGTGAACATTTGCAATTACAACTGAAAAAGTGACTATTTTTCCCGCTAATGACCATTACAGCATTCCCATGGTCATATGATCAAAATTTGGATGCTTGGCCACTGGTCCATATTTATGACTGTTGCAGTGTCTCAGGGTCATGTGATCATTTTTTGAGACCTGATGAGCAAAGTCAATGGGGAAGCCAGATTCACTTTACAACCGTGTTACTAATTTAACAGCTGCAGTGATTTACTAACAACTAGCTTAAAATACGGCAAAATTCACTTAACAACTGTCTTGCCTAAGCAACATAAATTTTGGGCTCAATTGTGAAATACAATGTCATTCCATTTTTGTGCATAAAGTAATCTTGCTGCTGTCAAGATTATAAAACATCAAATTCCATTTTTTTCAAATTCTTTGTCTATTAGGCCTA